>PVIY010021269.1:0-42675 GCA_004026745.1 Myrmecophaga tridactyla
ATGTCAGATTCTATAGTGATGTTCTCACTTTTAGTCCTGATATTTGGGATATGTGATTTCTTTATTTGCTTGTTTAATCTCATCAGAAGCTTATCAATTTTATTAGTCTTTTCAAAAACCAGATTTGGTTTTCTGGGGGTTTTATGTTGTATATTTTGTATATTTATGTACTATATTATTATTACATTTATTATTATTATTGTTTATTGTTTTATTATTTGATATTCTTTTCCTACTTGTTTGAAAGAAGATTTTATATCATTTTCTGCCTCTCATTTTCTCCAAAATATGCATTTAAAACTATATATTTCCCTGACAGTGCTTTTTCTAATTCTTCACTCTTCTCTAAATTCTTCCCCTTTGCCTTGTGATTTTTCAATTTCTCCTATTAGAAGTGAGGTTTATTTTCTCTCTCACTTATTTTGGGCTAACCCACATGACTCTGGCAGTAAGACATTCAAATTCTTATAAGAGCACAATATGATTGTGTGTTTGGGCTTACCCTGGTGTGCCATGGCCGTCAGCATGGTTACATGACCTACTAGTCTGAGAATAATGATGGGCAGATGGGACATATTTGAACTAAACTAATGGCCTGGAAACAAGTCTTGAAGGGCTAGCATAGGTCCAATGAATGCCACTTGACTGCAGATGTGTGAGAAATAAATCCTTATTGTTGTGTACCTTCCATGATTGATTACACAGCTTTATTACAATAGATAATTGATCACAAGATGCATATCATAAGCTTGCTAATTATCTTGTCTTTTTATTCATTTAAGAAAGTTTTGTTGGGCAAATATTACATGCCAGGAGCTCTTTTTTAGCCTTGCGATTATATAATCAAAGAAAAGAATCAGAAATCTCTGCACTCATGGAGTTTAATTTCTAGTGCAGAAAATACATTTAAATGAAAGTTCAATAAAGAGCATTGAGAAAGACAGACAAAATGAGTAAAATATAATAATGAGATGAAGCTAAACATTTTAGAGAGAGAGTGGCTGAAACAAAAGTCTGATAAAGAAGAATGAATATACTTAAAATTGGAGGTCCTAGAGAAGAAAGCAACACAAGAAGAACTAATATTTAAAACCAATCTCCCAGAAAACATTCCAGAAATGAGAGAAAATCTAAATTCACAGATTGTGAGGACCCACAATACCTGAAAATATTGACCTAAATGTTTAACTTTCAGGCATATCTTTGTAAGTCTCTTAGGAATTAATAACAAAGGAATAATCTACAGGGTGCTGGGGGAAATAAACAAACTTTATAACTCTGAGAAAATTAACTTGGCCTTAATCTTCTCAAAAGCAATACACAAATCAAGATCAGAGTTCAGCAACATTTTTAAGAGATTCAAGAACAGAAAATGAGAACCAATGATTTTATATTTAACCAAACTCCCCTTTAAGTGTCAAACCTACATAATAAGTTTTAAGTGTGCAAGAATTCAGTCATATTCTATTCATACGTGTTTCCTAAGGAAGATACTAGAGAATGAGTATCACATAACCAAGTGACAACTGGGGAAACTGTGGCAAAAATGACAAGGATGGGTAACAGAAGAAAGAATAGAACATAAATATATGTTCTGACAAAGTAGAAAAACACAACTAAAACAGGGAGGAGAGAGAAGAAGACAATTGCAAACTGGAGTAAGATTAAGCTTCAATCAAGGTTTGATGGTGCGGCTATGTTCTCATCTGAAATTTGGTGTCTCAGGTGACCCTCAGCTCCTAGAGGCATCCTTCAGTTGTCTGCCTTGTGGACTCCTACATAGGGAGTTTAGACCCCTACAGCATCTCACTTCCTCAAGGCCAGCATGAGAGTCTCATGGTCCAGCATGCTAAGATGATGTCTTACGTACATCAACGTAATCACTGGAGTGATATCCCATCACCTTTCCATTTTCTATTGGTTAGAAGCAAGTTATAGGATCTGCCTCTCATGGAGCAGAAGGGGATTATGAAAGACCATGCCTCACTGAGGTCCACCTTATGCTGTGTTCTACAACACAGTTTATAAGATTAACCAACTTTCCTTCTATTTCGAGTTTGCTGAAGATTTGATGAACAAGTGCCGAATTTTATCAAATTTTATCCTACACTTATTGAGATGGTTATATGTTGCTACTTCTTTGTCAGTCAAGGTATGAATTACATTGACTTTCCAACATTGAACTCATATTTTATTCTTGGGATTAATTCCACTTACTCATGGTGCATTTTCCATTATTTCATTGGATTGTTTTTGGTGGGATTTGGTAGAAGATTTTTATATTGATGACCACGAGACACATTTTCCTTTGTCATAATGCCTGTAATAGTCAGGGTTCTCCAGAGAAATAGAATCAACAGGGAACACTCGCAAATATAAAAATTTATAAAAGTTTCTCATGTGACCGCGGGAATACAGAGTCCAAAATCTGCAGGGCAGGCTGTGAAGACGACGACTCCGACGGAGGGTCTGGATGAACTCCACAGGAGAGGCTCACTAGCCGAAGCAGGAATGGAACCTGTCTCCTCTGAATCCTCCTTAAAAGGCTTCCTGTGATTAGATTAAGCATCACTCATTGTAGAAAACGCTCCTCTTTGGCTGATTACAAATGGAATCAGCTGTGGATGCAGCTGATGTGATCATGATCTAATTCTATAAAATGTCCTCATTGCAACAGACAGGCCAGTACTTGCCCAACCAGATAAACAGGTACTACCACTTGGCCAAGTTGACACATGTCCCTGACCATGACAATGCCCTTCTCAGGTTTTGATATTAAGATATGCTAGCCACTTTTTATATTCTCTGAATCAGTATAAGTTTGCAATTATTTCTTCCTTAAAGGTTTGGAAGAATTTACTATGGTGCCATCTGAAGTAGTTGCTTTAAAAATTATTCCATTGTGGATACATTTTTTAAAAAACACTTATGATGATTCTGTTTTTTAATATTTTATGTACATTTTGGTAACTTGTGTCTTTGAATGAATTCATTTATGTTAGCTAAATATCAAAATTTATTTTCATAACATAATTCATATCTTCTACTGTACATATGATATCTGTGGATGCATTTTTGCTATTCCTTTTTATTAAAGGCTTTATTAAATATAATTTGACTATCAGTAATTTCACTTATTTTAAATATACAATTCAATGGTTGTTATTAAATTTATAGAGATTTGCAACCATCACCACAATCTAATTTTAGAACAGTTCTATCACTCCAAAAAGATTTCCTTGTGCCTTTTTGCAGTTAATGCCTCTTCCCATCCCCAGCCCCAGGCAACCACTAATCTAATATCTATCCCTATAAATTATTCTTTTCTAGATATTTCATATAAATACAATCTTGCAATATGTGTTTTTTGCTTGCCTGGCTTCTTTCACTTGGCATTATGTTTCTATTTTATAGCATGTATCAGTAGTTAATTCTTATTTTATTGTTTTGTGTTATTCCATTATATGGATATACTATATTTTGTTTATTTACCAGTTGATGAGTTTGAATTGTTTCCAACTTTTGGTATTATAAATAATACCTGTCTGAATGATCACAATAAAAATCTTTTGAGTAGGCAAATATTTTTATTTCTCTCATGTAGATACCAATGAATGGAATTCCTGGGTGTTATGGTAAATTTGCGTTTAACTTTTTACGAAACATCCAGGCTGTTTTCCAAAGTGTCTGCACTATCTTACATTCCCACCAGAAATACACTTTCTTATTTCTCTACAACCTTGCCAACATTGTTGTTTTGTTTATTTTTTTGGAGTTTGATGTTAGCTCTTCAAATGGGTTTGAAGTGGTATCTATCATAGATTTAATTTCATTTCTGTAACGACTAATAAAGTGGTGCCACATTTTATGTGCTTATTAGCCATTTGTACGTCTTCTCTGTTGAAAGCATATTCAAATCTTTATCTCAACTTTCAAAAATTGGTTTATTATGTTAATATTGAATTTCAAATATTCTTTATATATTCTGGGTGAAAGTTCTTTGTTAGATATATGCTTTGCAATATTTTGTCCCAGTCTATGACTTGCTTTTTTATTTTCTTAAGGCTTTCATTTCAAGCAGAAAGTTTTAAAATTTGGTGATGCCCAATGTGTCAATAAATTCTTGAACAAGTTGTGCTTTTGGTGTCATATCTAAGACATAAGTATTTAATACAATGTTATCAATATTTTCTCTTATGTTTCTTCTTTAAAGTATTATAATTTTGCTTTTACATTTAGGTTTATGGTTCATTTTAAGTTCATTTTTCATATAGTGTGGAGTAATAGTTCTAATTCATCATTTTTCATGTGGACACCCAATTGTTTCACTATCATTTGTTGAAAAGAACATCCATCCTCCCCAAATAGCCTTAACATTTTTGTAAAAAAATTCAATTTTTCTATGTCTTTCCTCATGTCAGTAACACACTCTCTCCATTAATGCAGTTTTTTAGTATAATTTGAAACCTAGTAGTATATGCTCTGTTTTAATTTGCCAGAGCTTCTATGACAAGTAGTACATGTTATAGTTTGAAGCTGTATATACCCCAGAAAAGTATGTTCTTAAAATTAATCCATTCCTATGGGTGTGGACCCATTGTAAGTAGGATCCTTTGGTGAGTAGGGTCTTAATTTAAGATGTGACCCACCTGACTCAGGGTGGGTCTTAGCCCCCCTACTGGAGTCCTTGGTAAGAGAATGAAATTCAGAAAAGAAAAGAAAGCCATGGAAGCAAGAAGCTGAAAGCAATGAAACCTAAAGGTGAAGGGAGAGACCAACAAATGCTGCCATGTACCTTGCCATGTGACAGAGAAGTCCAGGATCATTGGCAGTTGGTCTTCAAGAAGAAAATATCACCTGATGATGCCTTGATTAGGACATTTTTCCCAGTTTCAAAACTGTAAGCTTGTAAGCTTAATAAATTCCCACTCTTAAATGCCAATCCATTTTATAGTATCTGCTGTCAGCAGCCAAGCAAACTAGAATACACAATAGGTTGGTTTAAATTAAAATATATATATAGTAGTTCAAAGTTTGGGGGCTAGAAGTCCAAAATCAAGATGTTGGCAAGGTCACACTTTCTCCTGGAGTCAGTCGTATTCTCTGATGGCAGTCCTACATCACTTGGTGCTGCATTGTATCGTAGTCCCCAAGAAAGGCATTCCAAACCTTGGCTCCATGGTTGTGAACCCATTTGTAAATCGGAGCTTTAGAAAACGTTGTTAGTTAAGGTGTGCCCCAATTGAATGAGGGTGAGCCTCATTCAATATGGCTGAAGTGCTTATGAGCATAGGCAATTGGACATGGAAGAGAAACCATGAAGACCAACCAGAAGCTGGAAGCCAATGGGACCTGGCAGAGAAAGAATATGCCGCCATATGCATTGCCTTGTGATGAAAAGGCCAAGTATCAAGGATCACTAGCAGCCAGTCTGGGGATGCTACAGTTTTCAGAGAGAAGGGCTGAAGTGCTGGCCATTTTCCACTTCTAGACTTAAAACTGTGAGACGATAAATTTCTCTTGTTTGAGCCAACCCTTGGTATATTTATTTTAGTAGCAGGAAACTAAAACACGTGTAGTTTTAAAATACATGGCGATCTCTCTCTCCTCTCTGGTTTCTTCTGATTTCTGTCTACCTCCTGGGAATTTCTCTAACTGCATCCAAATTTCCTCTCTTTATAAAGCTTCCAGTCAAACGGACCAAGAGTCTCCTTGATGCAATTTGGCCACACCTTAATGAATAATACATCTTCAAAAGGTCTAAATTACAAATAGTTCCACACCCAGAGGAAAGCATATTAAGATTTGAACATGTTTTTTGCTAGGGTACACGGTTCATTCCCCAACAATCATCCAACTGTTATTTTTTCCTCAGAATTGTTTGGATATTCTAGGTCCTTTTAATTTCCATATACATTTTAGGATCAGCTTTTAAATATCTGAATAAAAGTATGCTGAAAATTTGATAAATATTGCATTGAAACTATGGATCAATTTGAGAAGATTTGCCATCTTTTGCCATATCATGACCATGGAATGACTCTCCTTTTATTTAGATCTTCTTTAATTTCCCACAGCAATGTTTGTAACTTTTAGTTTAAAAGTTTTACATTATTTTTGTTAAATGTATTTATAAATATTTAGTATTTTTAATGTTATTGTGAATGGATTTGTTTTCCTAATTTCATTTTTGGATTGTCATTGCTAGTGTATAGAAATGTAATTTATTTATTTGTTATATATTGATCTTGTATGCTAAAACCTTGCTGAACTTGTTTATTAGTTCTCAAATAGTTTTTTCCTTTTTATTGTGAATATAACATATATGAAGAGAAATGATAAATTTCAAAGTACAGTTTAACAAGTAGTTATAGAGTAAATTTCAAAGTATGGTTTGGGTTACAGCTCCACAATTTCAGGTATTTCCTTCTAGCTGTTCTGATACCTTAGAGACTAACAAGAAATATCAATATAATGATTCAGTGGTTACAATCATTTAAGTCCCATTATCTCTGTTGCAACTGCTTCCTCTCATTTGATCCTTCTCCCAATCTTTAGGAATATTTGGGCAATAACAGTTCTAATTTCTTCATGTTGAAATGGGCTGTCGACATTATGGGGTAGGGGATGCAGCTAGTTGATGTTCTTGGAGAGACTGGGGACTCTGGGTTTCAGGACTTATCTGGCCTAGGAACAATCTAGAGGTTTTAAGTTTCAAAAAAATAAACTTAGAGAGTGAAACTTTTGTGAAGCCTCAGAAAGGGCCCTGGGTATTCTTCAGGGTTTTCAGGAATGCTTTTGGTTGGGACTTGGCATACAGTTGCATTTGCAATATCTAGCTGAAGCTTGCACAAGAGCTTTCTTTCTTTCCAATCTCCAAGTCTGTTCTTTTTTATATGTTGTTTTAACATACGTTTTTTTCATCTTTTTCCTTTTGTCTTGCTCAGATATACTAGTGTTTATCAATGTTATAGTTTTATCAAGCAACCAATTTTTGACCATTGAATTTCCTGATCTTACAATACATATTTATATCTCAATGATTTCTTCTGAAGGTCGAGGTCTAATTTTCTTATGTCTTTATACCTCTCGATTTGAAAACTTAAACCAGGTGTTGGAAAACTGTGGCCTGCAGGCCAAATCTGGTCCTCCACTTGTTTTTCTGCTGTACAGGATAAAAATGGTTTATCTTTCTAAAATATGGTTGAAAAATTGAAAAGAAGAAAGACTCTCAGTTTTCTATATATGAACTATGGCTTTGTCATTTCAAATGGCATAAGAGCTGAGTAGTTGTGCCAGAGGCTGTAAGGCCTATAAATCTTAAAGTATTTACTATCTTGCCATTTACAGGAGAAGTTTGCTGAACTATGACTTGGATAATGAATTTTTAACCTTTCTTCTTTTCAAATATTTTCATTTAAAACTGTATATTTCACTATAGGCACTGCTTTTTTGGTGTGTTCTACAGGTTTTGACATAGCATTATTTTATTATCATTCAATATCAAAGTATTTACTTATGTTTATTGTGATTTGTTCTCTAAACCACTAATTGATTACAAGTGAAGTATTTATTTCCAAATATTTAAAGATTTTCTAGTTATATTCTTTATTGATTTAAATTGTAATACCTTAACGTTCAGAGAATATGACTTTAAACCTTTGAATTTTGTTGAAACTGACCTTGTAGCTCAGGTAATGGTATATTTTGGTAAAGCTACTATATAAAACGGGAAAGTTTCTACTCTGTCTGATATTTATTTTTTCATGATTTGTCTATTGTCTATTCCTTTGCTTTCAATTAATCTGTGATTTATATCTCGCTGTGTTTTTGAAAACAACATTGTTTTGTTTCGTTTTTTAAAATCAGTTCTGAAAATATTTTCCTTTATTTGGGGTATTTAATTCACTTATATTAAATGCAATTATTGACATGGTTGGATCAAAGTCTAATACCTTGCTATTTATTGTGTATTTGTCTCATTTATATTTTTCTTTCTTCCTCATTTCATGTTTTCTTTTGGAGTCATAATTTTAAAATGTCTTTCATCCATTTGTCTTTTCTATTACCTTTAATGCAATAAACTTTAGTAGAATTCTTTTAATAGTTGTCCTATAAATTACAAAATGCCTTCAGTTTACCTTATATTAGTATTTTAGTCCTTCATCAAAATACAAGACTTTCTCAATAGGATATCTTTATTTTCCTCCCTTCCATATTTTTGCTATTATTTTAGAAATTTGACATTTGTATATTGTATAAACTCCACAAATCATTGCTATTATTATTGCTTAAAATAATATCTAGTCTTTTGTATTTACCCATATGTTTTTATCTTTGAATTTTTTCATTCCTTCTTGCATTCATGCTTCCAGATGGAATTATTTTTCTTAAATCTGGAAACATACTTTAATACGTCTTGATGTTCAGGTTTGCTGACGTTAAATATTCTAGTTTTTGTTTTTCTGAGAACAATTTTAATAATAAAATTTATATTAATTGTGAATTCATGTGCAGTTATAAGAAATAACACAGAAAGAACCCACCCAAGTACCCTTTCCTCAGTTTCCCTAATGGCAACCTTTTGCAAAGCTAGAGTGCAATAACACAACTAGGACATTAGGATCAATACAGTCAAGACACAGAATATTCACATAACCACACTGAAGAACAATTTTATGTTGCCTTCATTTTTGAATTATGGATTGCCTGGTTATAGAATACTAGTTGGACAGTTCATTTCCCTTTTTTCACAATTTAAAGGTTTCATTCCATTTCATTTGGAGTTACATAGTTTCTATTGTAAAATTAGGCACAATTCTTATTATTTCTCTCCTGATAGCAATGTATTTCCTTTCTATGGCTGCTGCATTGTTTTACTAAAGCTACCAAAATGCAACATACCAGAAATGGAATGGCTTTTAAAAAGAGAATTTATTAAGTTGCAAGTTTTCAGTTTTAAAGCTACAAAAATATCCAAATTAAGGCATACAGGAAGAGTTACCTTGGCTCAAGAAAGGCCAGTGTCTGGCACGTGGGAAGGTGCATGGCTGGCATCTGCTGGTCCTTGTTCCTGGTTCCTTTGCTTCCAGCTTCTGATGCCAGTGGTTTCCCCTCTTAGTGTCTGTGGGATTTTACTTAGCTCCTCTGAGACACAACTCTGGGTTCTGGCTTCATTACCATCTCATGGGAAGGTACATGGCAACATCTGCTGGGCTCTGCCCATGTCTACACATCTGCTTTCTTGGTAGGCACTCCAAGCATCTCCAAACATGTGTGTCTCTGTCAGCTCTGGAGCAACCGTTCTCCAAGTGTCTGCAACTGAGGTTTCTCCAAAATGTTTCCCCTTTTAAAGGACTCTAGTAATCAAGAGCCACCATGAATGGATGGAGTCACATCTCCATTGAATCCAAATTGGGTGTGCCACATCTCCATGGAAGTAATCTAACCAAAAGTCACACACCACAACTGAGTGTGTCACACATCCATGGAAAACAATTCAATCTAAGTTTCCCACCCTAAACAATAGGTCTGGCCCCACAGAATTGGATCACCATTAAAACATAGCTTGTCTGGGATACATAATAATTTTAAATAGACACAGCCACATTTAAGATTTTATTTTGCCCAGGTTTTGGGCTTCAGCACTTGGATTGTGATTTCCTAGGTGTGTTTTCCTGTCTCTGTCTCTCTATTTCTCTCTCTCTTTTTATTTTATATAGATAGATTAAAAGGTGACAGATATAGAGCACTCTCTCTCTTCCTCTATCTCTCTCCCATTTATAAAAAGAAAGAGATATAGAAAATCTATTTCTACTTCTTTTCTCATTATAGGGATCTAATTACGAATATTTTAAACATTTGCCTGTGCTCCACATATTTCTTATGACTTGTCCTATTTTATCCCATTGCTGTTTTCTCTACGTGCTAGAGGTAAAACTTTTTCTATTGACCTTTGTTCAAGGTTACCGATACTCTTCTCCATCCAATCTATTGTTAAACCGTCTAATATGTCCTTAACTTCACAAATTACATTTCAAAGTCCTAGTATTTCTTTTTATAGTTTCAAATGTTCTATTACATATTCCACCATTTTATCTTTTTATGTACATCTTTCCCACTATTCTCTAATGTATATATATATGTATATATATTTTCCCCTCCTAAATTGCTTGTTTGCTAACTCCAATACTTGGATCATTTCTTTGTATACTCCCATTGATTATATTATCTTTTGATCATAGTAATTTTCCCTTCTTCTTTGCCTGTCCATTATTTCTTTGTAATATGCCAGACACTATACATGAAATATTGTAGAGTGTATGAATTATGTTACCCTGAATTGAGTTTTTATCTGACAGGCAGTTAACTTTGTGGTAGACAACTATGATGTTGAATTTTAGTTTTAGATTTTGACAGAGTGGATCTATCTCAATTAATCTTTTTGTCCTAAACCACAGTCCTTATTCTTAGCATGTATTCATTATTGCTAGGACCATAATGACTGTTTGGTCACATTCCAATAAGTGTGCTTTTTGACAAAGTTGGGCAGACTGAGCCCAAACCCCAACATCTCTCCAGAACTCAGTGATCTTTGAAATCTCTGTTCATACCCAGCCACCCAGGAGCTAGGCCTCCTGCAATCCTGCTCAGCACATACACAATACAGATGTTGGCCAAGAACCTTGAGAGAGATTTATGCAGAAGTTTTGAGATCTTCCACTGTGTCTTCTCTATTCTATTTTTCTTCCTAATTCTCAGGTTACTCCTTGGATCTCTATTTCCAGCATGCTGTTCCTTGTCTGGACTGTATTTCCCTACACAGCTGTTTGGCAAATGCTCCAGGGAGAAGGACAAAATGAATTTATGGTTCACCTTGCCTCATTTAATTCCCTTTTCTGAAAAGAGTACTTTAACATTAGTTGATATCTGATGTTTACAAACAATTGTTCAAATATCTTGTCTAAATATTTAATTGTTTGTAGTGGAAAGAAAAGTCTAATACTGCTTACCCAATCAAGGTTCGGTAGGTGGCATTTAAATCATGGCATTGGATAAGGACCCCAGAAGAGTTAGAATATAGAAGAATACTTAGGTCCAAGACTTGTTCATTGCCATTTTAAAGAGATCAAGGACAAGAAATGAACTCGTCCAAAGATCCCAAGAAGAAATGACTCGGGGAGTAGCAAAAGGAAAACAAAAGAGTGAAATGCTCGGGGGGCCAAGTGAAGGAATTGTATCAAGAAAAGGGTATGATTGTCTATTGAAGAGATTGCTGATAAGTCAATAAAATATGAGAACTGAGAATTAACCATTTAATTTAGCAACTAAATCCATGCCATTAAAATTACCCTTTGGTTCCCAAATTATAAGCATTATCCTCTCCTTTATTTATTTTTGGAACAAGCTACTCCATTTTATTCTTTGTCGCATCCATCGTAAAGGGTAGGGAATAACCTTACACTTGACATTGTCTAAGGAAGATTCAATGGCATTGAGGACTAGGGTTAGTAGGAGAGACAAGAACTTCAGGTCTGTTTCCCTTCTTGAAAATGAGTGAAGACAACCTTCACTTCTCATTTTCTCTAGAATTCATCTTCAGCTTTAGAGAAATATGGTGAGGATGTGTTATTGTGTGAGATATCTCTGTATAGTTGGGAGGCAGGCTCCATAAAAATTGTGCTTTTTGTGGTTGTTGTTTACCTGCTTTGTTCACTACTATATCACCATCACCTAAAGCAGGGCCTGAGCCATGGAAAACGCTCAACAAATGTTACTAGATACTATTATTATTAATATTAATATTAGAGTCCTTTCCAGGTAGGTCAATTTAATTAGACTGTTAAATTCATCAGGGGTTTAATAGTGATCTACCTTTGTGCTTCCCTCAAGACTAGCAGTTCCTCTATTTCTGGGGAATTAGGTCTGAATTAGGTCTTTACTACTAAAGATTTCAGACTAGCAGAATTGGAGGAAGAAATGGTACTCATTTTGTCTTTCGGTAATATAAGCCATTTCTGTTCTTTTCTTCTAAAATTTGAATTGCTTTCTGCGTGCGACACCTTACTTATTGTTAACTATCTGTCAAGCAGGTGAACAAAAATATCAGCCATAATTATGCTCCTAGCTCTAGCTCTGGCATGCAAGTGAATCTGAAAAACACTCATTTTCCTAGGCTGCATTAAATAAGTGGGTCTTAGTTTCAGCCCTGGCTCACTGTCAGGTTTTGTTCTACTTGTGTTTTAGCTGAGAGTGTTACTTGACAACTGTGAACACGTTACTTTGCCCTGTGTCTACAAGAGGGAGGCTTTAAAGAGCCTGACATTTGTCAAATGAAGGTGTGATCAGAGGAAACTATTTTTAGGTCCCACTCATAATTCCATAGTTCAGTATTCAGGTGTTGTCATTAATAATCTGCCTTCTGTTTCAACAGAGAAGATTTTAAGAATTGTTTCCTCAAACTGAGAAAATCAATGTGTCCTATGGATTTAAGTGATCTGAGACAAACCAACAATTTTGTTCATTCATTCATTTAACAATAATTTATTGAGTACTTACTATAGCAAAGCACATGTGCTAAGTACTAGGAACGCAGTTGGGAACAAAATCCAGTGTGATCAGTGTCATAAAGCTTACAGACAAGTGGGTGAAAAGGAGATTAATTTTTAAAAATCACTCAAAAATTAAATCTCTCTGGAAACTTGGAAGCTATGAAAGTGAGATGGTTTGAATCTTTGCACAAGAATTTTAAGCTCCATCTGTATCTTCGGTAACAGTGCAAAATGATTTCAAATTACCACTTTTGGTGGCTGGTTCTAAATTACCGAATTGTATTAAATTGCACATGATCTGATGTGATGTATGCACAAAATGCCTGGCATTTAGTAGCTGAGCAACAGATGTCCATTTTCTTCTCAGCCCTCTTTCCTTTGCCAAAAGACAAAAATAAATATATAAATAAATAGAATAAAATAAAAACAAAAGCTGGTGTTCTTGCTGAGACTGCATACGTTTGGTCATTTCTAAGGTTTTGAATGGTGCTCAACTTTGAAACTTAATTGTTTTATCTTCGTCATGAACAGGCTACCCTGTCACCTATGTTACTCATAGATTAAAAAATGCCTAAAGTCCAATTGCTTCATTTGAAAGGAACTGAGAGAGAGGTCTTTTCCCATGCCTAAAAAGATGTCCTGTTAGCACTGTTCCTTCAACTGTAATCTAGTCCTGAGGGTCAGTTGACATATTTTATGGGGAGACAGGGATTCTATTCAAGAATTGTAAATTCTGGGCAGGCCAAGGTGGCTCAGCAGGCAGAATTCTCACCTGCTAAACAGGAGAAACAGGTTCGATTCCCAGTGCCTGCACAAGCCAAAAATAAATAAATAAAAAAGAATGGTAAACTCTATGTGGATCTTGATATTTGTATTTGTATTGATATTTACATTTATATAATCTGTGTGCCTGTATTTATATGTGGGAGCGTCCACGTGATTGCATGATGCAACATGATCTGAGCACTTCTGTTTATGATCACGCGGATTCCACAGAATCACCTAAGATGAGCGGTTTTCACTTTCACTGCATTTTCTCAAACCAGGTTCTATGGCTCTGCCTGTCTTTTCTACCCCTCTCCCTGTGTTCTGTCTTCTTTTCCTGTGTTCTATTAAATAAAATAATTTTGAGTGGATCAACTATAGTTAGAGAAATTGATTTATACTTAAATTTGGATTTACATTTTTCTCTATCAGAATATTATTGTTTCATCTTGGAAGATAGTGTGTGGGTGTGCATATGTGTGTGTGTGTATGTGTTTGAGCAAACACTTTGTGCCGGGTATTCTTGAACAAACATTGGCTTACCAGGGGGTGCAGTTGTCTTCTTTTCATTTTATACTATACTGGAGATTGATGTACCACCCTGTGGAATCTATTTTATTTAAGACCGGACAATCCAGGCTTTGGGACACAAACTATTGAGATCATCTCATTCAGTTTGCAGAGCATATAGCACACTGGTTCATTTTCTCTTGAAAGTAATGGATGATCCATTCTATGCTGGCTTTATCAAGGGTGAATGTTAGTCCTGAAGTTGCGTTTGGACAGAGGAGAAGGTAAGGGAGAGGGGAAGAATTTCCTCTCTCCTTGGGGCTGGTGAATAGTTAGGCCAGGACTCTAAGCCACAAAGATATACAGGGACTTTCCCTAGAACAGGGGTCACTTCTATCAAGTTGTTTGGATAAATTAAAAGAGCCAGTGCAAATGGAACTTCACAGGCTCTGGGAGGAACTCTTTAAAAATGTTTTAAAATTGTTTTCTTGTTTGTTTTACATGTGCCTTATTAAAAGCAATTGCCTGGTTTCAGCTGAGCTATGGGGATGAGGGGAAAAAAAAACTTCTTTCCACAGTCAGAGGGTGGGGAATCAGCAGAAACTACAATTGGAAGCCATACCTGGTACAGCAGGAGTGTCAATAAATCATGGAGTGAGGTGGAAAACCTGGAGGACTCATGTTCGAGCAGGTATAAGAAATATTGCAGATTTTTTTTAAGGATTACTGGGGACATATTTTTCAAAATACCATTTTTGAACTAGAATTCATGCATAAGCAAATGTACCCATTTTAAGTACATAGTCCAATGGTTTTGGACAAATGTATACATTCAGGGAGCCACCACTGCAACCAACATATAATGTGTCCCATCACCTGCCTAATTTTTCTAATTTTCCTTTGTAGTCCAAATTCCTCACTACCTTGCTCTTGGCAATCACTGATTTCCTTTCATTCGCTACATATACTCTGTAGTTTTTCTTAGAATGTGATTTAAACAGAGTCATGCAGAAGGAACTTTTTAATATATATATTTTTTCTTTCAGTGTAATTTTTTTTTTCTTTTCTTGCTTTGGCAGGCACCAGGAATCGAACCCAGGTCTCTGGCATGGCAGGCGAGAACTCAACCTGCTGAGCCACTGCGACCCGCCCTATGTAATGGTTTTGATATTAGCCCATGTTGTTCCAGGCATTTGAGTGTGTTCTTTCCATTGCTGAGTAGTATCCAAATAAATGAACAAACAATAATTTACTTATTCAACTGTTCATGAACACTTGAGTTAGTTAGCTATCATGAATAAAGATTCATTTTATAGCTACTTTTTTTCAAGCCCTGTATGGACACATTCCTCTCGGATAATACTAAGGATTAGAATTGCTGGGTCATATGAGAAATAAAGATCTAACTTTATAAGAAACTTCCAAATTACTTGCTGGAATTGATAGTACTCTTTGAAATCCCACTACCCATGTAGGAAATTTCTATTTGTTCCACATTCTTGCAAATACAGGACGATGGTGGTATTTTTAAAACTTCTTATTTTTTTAAAAAAGGATTTTTTAGTCATTCTAGTGGGTATATAACTCTATTTTAAATTCACATTTCCTGGCAAATTTTTTAAAATTAATCAGGCCCTGGGGAACCCAAGGTCATAACAATTTTAGCACATTAAAAGGGTGCTATCATATTTTGTAATCACAGGCCGAGGAGACGTGGTATAATGGAATATATCAAATAATGATTTTTTTTTTGCACTTAAAAATAAATATCAAGAGCAATATGGTATGGAACAAAGACCTAACTGTTCTCTCCTTTTCCTCTCCCCCTCCTTACCACCACATGCACACTTTAGAAAGAAACCAGACCACTTCTGTTAAGAAATAGTCACTGTGCACATGGTGAGGTGGACTTCACTCTTACTGGCAATGAGGTTTTGGCCTAGTAGTTAGAGAAATTGCTAGTCCTTGTGGTTGCCCGTCACTCTAAAGCCATAATACAAGATTTTCTACCAACAAGTGCCATTACTCTTGGTTGTGGTTTCCAGAATGCTGAAATGATAAGAGATATGAAGTCTAAAACAGTTCTCCTCTTCCCCAAACAATAATATAATAGCACAGGGAGAGCTGCATGGATTTTTAGCTCCTTCAAAAGCATGTGATCTTCTTCCCAGTATTTTGGAGGATGGTTCTTGGAGAGCTATTAAACATTACACACACTGCTTGGATGCATTATTATTGGTATGACTTTAGTTCAAATGAAAAACAAATTATTCCACCTCGCTGTGACTTTCGTTGGAGTATATAAGCATCCACTCTGGGCTTGTTAAATATATATATATATATATATTTTTTGGTCCAAGGCTTGTGGGAACTCAATCTTTAGAAAACAATGTGTGGTATAGCATTGCAAGTCTGACTTGATTTGAATGCACTGGAAGAAACCATTGTTGAAAAGAATCCTCTGTAAGGATTACTCCATGGGGTTTGACAAGTCAGTTTCGATAGGGCTCAGATTATGCTGCACCTTGTTCTTCTAATCTATATTCATGTGATCAGAGGCTCACCCTCAATAGGTTAGATAATCTCCAACTGTGGGATATGGAGCGCATCACTTGCCGCCAGCCTCGCCCGTATCCTGATGAAATCTCGCGATTGAGGAATGAGCTGGGAATCGCTGAAACAGGATCTCCACTTTCCAGCATCCGCTCACATTTCAACAGCCCGGCTGGAGCAGGCTGGAAACCTGGGACGGGAAGATGTTGGGAGCTGGGGTAACAAGAGATAGAGATTAGAATGAGGAAAGGGACTGCTTATGTATTGGATGAATAGAAGAGGGGTATGAAAAAAGCATCTGCATTTTTCGTACTGTGCATTGAATAATGCCTTTGACCTATAGATGGCTGAGTAAGAGGCAGGATGATGTGGACTAGACACATCAACAGGAAGCTGGGAACCATGTAGATTTATGGGAATATATGAAGAGGTCTAAGGAGCAGACAAAGAGACCTTCCCTTGTATCCTCTTTGTTCTGCTCTGTATCAGAAAATTCCCAATTCCGGGAGAACCAGCTCCTGGAATGTCTGAGAGCCCAAAGACCCGTTCCGCAGAAGAAGGGGATGGAATTCGGTATCCTAGAGACCTAAGATACAGCACAGGTTCATCATTTATTAGGTCTTTGATTTTAGATAAATCATTTAACTTCTCTGAGGCTTGCTTCCTTCATTAATGAACCAGAGACTAAAATCACCAGTTGTACGAGGATCAGCTAAGAATGAGTGCAAAGTCATTTTTAAACCATGGAATGATGAAAAAATGTTATTATAGGAAGTCACCAGTAAATGCAACCTCAGCAGACACCTCATACACCCTCTCATTTTTCAGAAAAAGAGACAGACACTCTAGAAATAAAATGTTTTGCCCAATATCATTCCACCATAAAGATTAGCTTCACCCAGCCTGTCCCCTTTGTAACTCTATTTCTATAATTGAGTGATTTACCTCTCCAGTGATTTGTAAATATCACCTATTTATTGGTAATGCCAAACTTTAGCTCCAACCTTGGCCTTTCTCCTTTTCCTTTTAGTTGTTAGGGTGTGAGAAGGAAGGGGCAGGGGAGCTGGGAATCACCCTCACCGCAGACACGTGCTGCCAGCTCAGGATGTCACCGCTGCCCTTTCTGGAGCCGGTCCACAATGACCACTCTAACCCTAGAGGCACTGGCTTTTAAAAAGTGCCCCCTGTATAAGGTCTAAGACCAGCAATCCCTGTTGAACAGTGCCCAGACCTCAGGGCGTCTGCAGATAGAAATTCAAGAGATAGAAGCCTGTATGGGAGCTTAAAAATATAGATGTTTTCATTTTACTGATAGCCTTAGAAAGTTTTACCAGTTAAAAAGATAAAACTTCCCTCTTGTGGAAAGGCATGTCCATTGAACAGAACTGGTTTCGTACGACAGTGCTTTTAAGGTTGGCCTGTGGCCCCCAGGGCTCCGTAAATGCATTCTGACAGTCTGAGAAATTCTTTCCTTGAAAAGGGATCTTTCCATTATTCAAATTTTAGAAACACTGTGACACATCTGGGAGAGTTCGCCTCAGAACAGAGAAATAACAAACACATCTTGAGTCATTAAATTATTTTTCTTGTGCTGTGGTCGAAATCTCTTCTCCTAGAGCATCAATCACAGATTGCAGTTCTCCCCTGTGAAACCAGAGAGCACTTCCTCCTTTACTGAGTGGTAATTCCTTTGTAAACTATAAAGCCACCATACCGGTGCTTGCTATGGGCATGGAGAATCAGTTACTCAGTCACCAGTAAGTCTAAACTCTTACTGAGTTGCGGTGACAATTCGTCTTGATTCACCAAATAAGTTGCCCAGAAACTGCGGTGTTAACTACAATTTCTTTAAATCGAATAAAATCAAACTCCAAGTCTCCAGGATGTTAAGAGAATGGGAATGTGGATCTGAGCCACTGCTGGGCCCTGTTTCCAATGCTGCAGAGGTCACAAAGGTCTTTACTTAAAGAAAACTGTGTTGGAAGTTCCCTGTGGGAACAGGGGAAATTGTCATACAACTCACCCAATTATCATTTTTAGAATTTACCTATGAGCAGCTGGAAGCTTTCAGCTCCCTCTTTTTAGATTAGGGCACTCTGCCTCAAGTGAGGACCCAGCAACCAAATCATTTGCAGCACCCTAATGCTTCCTCAGGCTTTAGCAATTCCTAGTTTGCAAAGCATTCCTTGAGTCCTAGCTCCAACTGGGCTCCAGTGTGCATCATCCAGGCTAGAATATAGGTCAGGAAGACTCAGATGGTACTTGACAGTAGTTGTCTTTGTGTGGGTGTGTATAGATCCAGCTTTCTTAGCACTATGTGCTGTGTGGACTTTTCATTATATTGTAAAATATAAAAAATAGTTTTTGTTTTGATAATCTCAAAACAGGTTTTGAAATGATGAGGGCATCCTACAGTATTGTATGCTTAAATTAGATACATTATCATCATACTGGCAATAGCTGCCA
This sequence comes from Myrmecophaga tridactyla, assembly GCA_004026745.1. Classification (NCBI taxonomy): domain Eukaryota; kingdom Metazoa; phylum Chordata; class Mammalia; order Pilosa; family Myrmecophagidae; genus Myrmecophaga; species Myrmecophaga tridactyla. Next base: position 18,846 of record PVIY010021269.1, read on the forward strand.
TGAATCGGGTACTTATTGCATGCTACACTCAGTTCTAAGACACTCTTTGAATCTGTTCTTTCAATCTTCAAGGACTGCAATCCTACAAGGAACCAAACAGTTATCTTCCTTTCGCAGGTGAAGGGATTGAGGTTCAATGACGTGAAGTGATTTTTCCAAAGCCACACGCTTAATTAGAGTCTCCATTGTGAAAATTGAGCCTGGGTTTGTCTGCTCTTAACACTCATATCATTTCCAATTTTTCCATTTCACTATTCCATATTTGAGAATAGGAGAGTTGTGTTATGAAGGAGGAGAGCATTTTAAGAATTTGGGTAGGCAAGCAGTGGAAATGGAGAATATCACAAATTGAAACATCTTTTCAGCTATTGTTTAAAGCACCAAGAAGAAATGAGATTTGTGAGAAAGTCTGGAAGAACTAGTGAAATGATTCATAACATTGCTTTAAACTAACCATGGACTTGTTGTCATATTTGTTTTGTTTTTCAAACATTTCTTCTTATCTAAGAAAATAAACAATACACTTAAAACCACCAAAAATGCATATCTTAGCGTAACCATAGACATATTTAAATAAAGCATCCTCGTAATCATTGCAAAACCTGTGTTTGCACAGGAAGTTTCATAAACCAATTTAAAATTAAGGCACAAGGAAAAAAATCTACAAATTCAGATAGTAAAGTGCTTAAATTCTAAATATTAAACACTAACTTAGGGGATGCAAGGGTAGTTCATTGGTAGAATTCTTGGCTCCCATGCCAGAGACCCAGGTTTGATTCCTGGCCCCTGCACTTCCCAAGCAAACAAACAAAAAACCAACCAAACAAAAAAATTCAACAAATGGTACTGCAAAAACAGGATAATCACATGGAAAAAGAATGAAATGTGACCCCGCCATACAGCACACACACACAAAATTTAAACACTAACTTAGATATCGTTTGATCAGCTGTCAGAACTGTAAATGTTCTCAAAATATCAAGCAGAAAGCTCTTACAAATATCTGCATTTTTATAAGGTGATTGTTGGAATCATATGCTTCAGGGTGTTACAGGGGTAGAAGGTCAAGTTCAGGTATGTGGGTATTTCTCTTCCTTCCTGTAGCACCCTATACACCTTCAATATGTTATTTTTAACTCCTTTTAAAAAAACTTATTTTTGTCTCCTACTGAATTGTGAGCTAATGAAGTCAAGAATTTTTGTCTTATTCATCTCATTATCCCCTAAATGTAATATAACAACTTCTGGCATACTGTAGGTGTTGAAAGATGGTTTTTTTTTTCCCCTTACATTAAAGAAAAAAACAAAACAACCGTGGACTAAATATCACAAAACTTGTATTTTCTAATATAAATAACTGAGTATCTTTTAGTCATTTAAAACATATCTGTTATCACTTAGTATTGCCCCTTTAACCAAATCTATTTAAGTCTGTTCTGTTCTACTGGTTCAGAGTTTGTGTGATTTTTCTGCTCCGTCTAATTCATATAGTCCCTTTTGAGTAACTCCTGACAAAGCATTCATTGTGAAAAATGTCTTAAAAATATACTTTAGTTACAATTAGGAATTCCAGTTGCCTGTTGTAATATTATTTCAGTTCTTTGCTCAGTGGGGTTCTCTGATTCAACCACTTTTTTTGGCATCAATAGGAAAGAGTTGAGGCCCTGCCTTCTCTCTGGGCATGCCTGTTAGTAAAGCCCCAGTGGATTCCCATTGTCTTTGTTTCCTGAGCAGTGAATAAATTTGGGGGCTCTCTTGGCGCTCCATCATCTATCTTACCAGCTGTGTGTCTCACTCTTCTCCTTCACATACCTTCTGTCCCAGCCAAGCTGAACGACTTGCTCATCCTTCCTCTGAATCTTATTATTTTCCCTCTCTGTGCCTTTCCTTAGCTTATTCTCTCCATCCTAATCTCTTGTCTTCTTCATGTGCTCAAGCTCAGATCATTCAGCAAACTCCAAAAGTCCGACTCATAAGCAGACACTTTTACCAAGCCTTCTCTGATTTCTCAGTCAAAATTTACTTCTCTATTCTTTGAATATCCAGCATCAGTTTCTTTTTACTCTCATTTTTATACTTCTAAGTAAAGTTACATGTATTAGCTTCCCTAATTAGAATAAAAATGATCTTTGAAGGGGGATCCATGTCCAGTTTGTTTTGTATCTCCTTTTCCTTCTGTTTCTCTTCCTGTTGTTCATAAAAGAACAACTTTAAGTGTTTTGAAGAAATTAAGCAAAGTAAGTATCTTCGCTCCCTGTGGGGCTGTAGTGGGGAGCATATGCATTCTGGACTCAGGTCATTAAGAAATGAATTTCAGCTCCTCTATTTACAAGTAATCTTAAAAATGGACTTCAAAACTTTTTGGTCAAATGGCAGTAAAGCATAACGCATCTAAATGCAGGGAAACTAAATAGGACTTTTAGGTTTAAGAAAATTTCTCTGGTCCCCTTTCTATCTATGGACTCAGACTGCCTCCACTTCCCTTCACCTTCCCTCTTTTTCTCATTCTTTTAACACTTACATTTCTCTGCCATTGCAATGAGAACCATTACTATTGCTTTTTTAAATGGTCTGTTTCTCCTAATCAAAGACAGTGTCTTTCTTGCTTGTCTTCACATGCCTGGTACTTAATAAACATTCAGTAAAAGCATATTTGTGAAAAGAACGGTCTAATTAATGAACAGAAATTTTAATGTGCTCTTAATTTCTGCCAGGGATGTTTGCGTAGCACTAAAGCCTGCTATGAAATAATAGAAGATCTTTTAAATTTTTATTTTCCTCTCCCCACTGCAAACATAAAATACCCAAGGTATCTTCTCTCCCTTAAACATGATATCCTAAGACAATATTTCCCAAAAGTGTTCTATGCAAGAACACTAGTTTTATCATTGCCCTCTAAAAAATAAAAAAGAAATAAAAGGGTGCAAGGCAAGATAAGTTATTTGATCAAGAAACTTTTTTTTTCTGAGCAATATCTGCTGATATCACAGTCAATTTGAAAAGCACGCTTTTATGTATTAATCATTTGTCCTATATAAAAGCTCTTCTCATTTGAATAGTTTTCTTGATAATTTCCCTAAAATACAGTAATTTGCAATATGAAAAATCACTTTGTTATTACGGATATGGGGAAGATTCTTAGCAATTTCTTTCTTTGATGATCCAGAGACACTTGGTGTAATGACAAAATATCAGTGTTCAGTAGTTGGATCTCACAATTCCTCAAAATTTTATTGCACTCGTCCTCTTTCTACCTATGAAGGCATTGGTGAACTACCCAAAGATATTTTAAACCCTTGTACTGGAACTAATGACTTTTTCAAAGATATGCTTTACCATACACTCAAATCCTGTAAGAAATAATAAATGAGGGAATAATGAGGAACATTTATTTTTCAATGTTTAACTGTTATGCTGCCTCTCTACACTCACAATTTATGAGTAAGGGGATTTTTTTTTGTGAGTGGAATGCATTATGTTAGGGAAAAAAATTAATGGCCATCCGTAAATGTGGGGATGGCTGGCAAATCTGTTAGGCACGCTGTAATAAAAATGGTTTATTGGACTATCCTAGTCAGACACAGGAGCCAAATGCAATAGACTCCATTAGATAACATGCTTGGATTTAATGCCCTTTTCACTTACCCTGCAGTTTTCCTGAAGCCCTGTTCTTCTAAGCCCATTCTGGAAGAGGTTTATAACATGGGTTCCTTTTGGAATGCTGGAACTTGGACACATGGTTTCTGCTTTGGATCCCTGGGTTCCTGTGCAAATAAACCACTGGATTAGATAAAGGTTAAGATCTCTTGCACACATAATTGTCTAGGATTTTAAGCCCTCTTTCATGGATGAAATCTAAAATGGACTTAGTGAGACTTAATCTGTGGAAGAATAAAGGAGATGAGGTACTCATCATCTTCCAAAATCTTCAACCAGAAATTAAGGAAATATTCAGAGAATGAGGAGACATGTCAAATGGACAAAGGGGTCAGTTAGAAGGGGATGCTGCTAGCCAAACATGGGAGAATTTGAGAATTAAAAAAAAATCAATTAATAACAATAATGACAGATTATGTAACTCATGGAATAAAGTGAGAATCCATGAGTCTGTCCTGATAGAAATAAATCAGGAGACATATCATGTTGATTTTCCCATTACTGATGTTAACTCTGGTTATTTCAATAAAGTGGTATCTGTTAGGGTTCTTACAGCAATGTCATTTTTTCCTTTGTAAAATACTACTTTATTGTGGTCAGATATTTTGTGACTGTAAATAAAATCCTGTTTCACTATTAGCATCCATTGATGAATCCTTCCTGGATCAGTTATACTATTATGGTTGTCATGGTGATTTTCTAATTTCATTTCTTCAAGGACATTCTACTAGAAGTGAGAGCTTTCCCTTCTCCCCCTTTTATTTACTTGCATTTTTGTTTATTGTTCTAGTTTGTTAGCTGCCGGAATGCAATATACCAGAACCGGAATGGCTTTTAAAAAGGGGAATTTAGTAAGGTGCACGTTTACAGTTGTGAGGCTGAGAAAATGTCCCAATTAAAACAAAGTCTATAGAAATGTCCAATCTAAGGCATCCAGGGAAAGATACCTTGGTTCAAGAAGGCCGATGAAGTTCAGGGTTTCTCTCTCAAGTGAGAAGGCACATGGCGAATACAGTTAGGGTTTCTCTCTCAGTTGGAAGGGCACGTGGCAAACACAGGCGTCATCTGCTAGCTTTCTCTCCTGGCTTCCTGTTTCATGAAGCTCCCTGGGAGGCATTTTCCTTCTTCATCTCCGAAGGTCGCTGGCTGGTAGACTTTGCTTTGTGGTGCTACAACATTTTCTACTCTCACAGAGATCTCTCAGTCTCCAAAGCTTTTATAGGACTTCAGAAACTAATCAAGACCCACCCAAATAGATGGAGACTGCCTCTACTTAATCCAGTTTAACAACCACTCTTGATTAAATCATGTCTCCAGGGAGATGATCTGATTATAGTCTCAAACATACAATACTGAATAGGGATTAGAAGAAATGGCTGCTTTTACAAAATGGGATTAGGTTTAAAACATAGCTTTTCTAGGGAATATACATCCTTTCAAACCAGCACATTTACCCATACCAGTGTGGATTTACAGACTCTGTGTGAAATTATCCATGCTAGTTTTCTATCAGCTTTAAAAGTATTTTAAAATAAAAAGAAAATTATGAAATAAGTACACAAATTACCTGTCAAACTGGAGAATGGGTTTTTGACAGTAGAGGGTTTATCAATTACAACAGCTCTAATGTGGCTTTGCTTTTATTGATATGATGAATGTTTTCTCAGGACTCATCAATTTGAGAGTGAAAACTGGTACCATGACAATGACAGAGCAGTAGTCCTCTATGCTAGTCACAGCTGCACAATTTCAAAAACAATACAGGTTTTTATAGATCCTCAAGGTAATTGGGTCAGAGTCCCAAAGAAGCTTCTTAGGAGGTTGACCTTCTCCCATAGCTCTTGGAGCAGTGAGGTCTCACATTCCCATTCCTTGAGATCCACATCAGTCTGAGTCAGTGCTCTGATTGTAATACTTATTCTTTGGCTCCAGCACGTTCCATCCCTGTCATCAAGATGAGAAAACATCCTTATGTCCCTTGTGGCTCCCCTTGTTATATGAGAGCAATATAAGACTATTTCATATTCTTGATATCTTACAGAGATTTTATTATGCAGGGCATTTTATCCCCTCTTCTAGAGTGCTGGCACAGGATTCTGGCAAAAAAGATTGAGGATCAGAGGACAATGTGAATAGTACACATTTCCCAACCCAACATGAATCATGGCCTTTATATCAGTTACATGCACTCAGACTTTTAATTTTCCTTCATTTTCCTCAGTGTTTCTCCATAGAAAACTCAGAAAGATTACCCTAGACTTTCCCTACACTAGAGAGTTAATGCAACTGGGCATTTTGTTTCCCAGGACAGTCACAGTTTACGCCTGTTTATCCTATAATATTAACAATGCCCCCTTATGCTCACAAAAATGTTCCTGTTTGTTTGATATATTACCTGGTCAACCTATCCAGATGGGAACAAATTTTGGATTCAACACCCCTGAGTAGTTTGCTTTTCTCATAAGCATCAGACCAGCTGGCGAAGAAGATTCAGATTTACGAATGTACCTAGTGTCTGAGTGTGGTGGAGGCTCCACCCACGTGATTTCCTCAAGGTTCTGATTAAAGACAAATTATGCAGATAAGGTGGAAATGTGAAGAAGAAAGCTTAAAGCAAGGTATTCATAGAGTTTTTTTTTTGCCCATGGTTAGATAAGAGCTTGTAATTTTAGAAAAAGTAGAACATGATGACGGATTATGGAGACCTCTGCAATACTCCTCCCCAAATCAGGGCACTGTGCAGGCTGCATCACCTTACCATGTGGCAGTGATTTGAGGAAAGAGTGGGGTGGGGGATGTGAAGGCACAATCCACAGAGAATTTTAATTTAATACAGATTGTGATACTTGTGAGAGTCTAAGAGCAAAACCCAGTCTTGAGGGAGCACAGAGGAAGGAGCAGCTGAAAGGATCAGACATGCAGGCCCTGAGAAAGGCGAACAGTTGAGCTTAATCCATTAGAGGTAGTGTGATGTGGGAAATAGTTTAGTATGCTTGGTATGGTTGTCGAGATCCAGAGCATGCAAGGCCATGGAAGTCAAGCTGCATAAAGATTGGGTAGTATGCATAAAATATGTATCATCATTTTCCACCTGAAGATTGCAGCGTGGACTTAGGAAGAAGAGACATGCAGTCTTGCACGTTTCAATAAACATCCATTTACATATTTACCTTTGAAACTCACCCTTCTGAGTTGGATTGTGCATAAGAACAGGCGCATTCTGGCCCATGGTGGTGAGTGCCTGGGATGAATTAACAGAGCAGAGGTGGTGGACTCTGCCCCCTGGACTCCCTTTCTCTGATGGGTGAAGTTGGGGCACAGAAACATTTGACTTGGGTATTTGCTCTCTTCTCAGAATAGCTGAAAAGCTGAGCTCAAGTTTATCCCTAGGCAAAGGAAGTTATAATCTCTCCCATCTGGGTAACCTCGACCTGTTGCAAAGACTGTTTGATCCATTCTTAAGACATAGGTCAAGGATCATTGGAATGAGAATCCGCTTCTGATTTTGGTCGCAATTCGATAATTAACTTATCATTTTTTATCTACAAACACTCTATACCCACCAAGCAAAAGCTCCACTGTCTCCACCCCCATAACCTCTAACTTACTCTCTGTCTCTGCAAATCTGCAATTTCTACACATTTCATATAATTGATATTTGCTTTATGTGCCTTGTTTATTTCAGTCAGCATAATGTTTTCAAGGTCCATCCACGTTGCAATATGTCTCAGAACTTCATTCCTTCTTATGGCAAAATTATACTCCTTTGTATTGTGTGTACACCATGTTTTGCTTATCTATTCAACTGTTGATGGACACTTGAGTTGTTTCCAGCTTTTGTTACTATGAATAGTGGCACACAAGTGTCTGTTTGAGACCCTGTTTTCACTTTCTTTGAGTATGTACCCAGGAGTGGGATTTTCTGATCATGTGTGTAATTCTATATTTAACTTTTTGAGGAATTGCCACATTGCTTTCCACAGTGGTTGTACTGTTTCAATTCCCATCAACAATGCACCAGGCTTTCGATTTCTCTACTTCCTCTCCAACACTTGTTGTTTTCTGATTGCTTTTACTTTTATTTTTATTTTCCTTTTTTTATATAATAGTCATCTTTGTGGGTATGATGTGGAAGTTGTGTCTCATTGTGGATTCGATGTGCATTTTTAAAATAGCTAATGAGCAATGACACACACCTGGTTTTGTGTGTGTGAGTGTGTGTGTGTGTGAGTGAATTAGAAATGGGTAGCAATAGGGAATGGACAAGCTTATGACTAGCACATAGTTGATGCTTATTAAGTGACAGCTGTCATTACTGATGTCCTCAATTCAATCCAACATGAGCATGTCCCATGTGTCTGTCACTGTGCCTGTTTTGGGGGTTAAAAAGAGGTATCATTATTACTTTCTTTTCAAGTCTACTTTTACTGAGTTCAAGGCCTTTGGCAATTCACGTCCTTGATCTGTTAAATGGGAACAGAAGGACTTGACTGGCCCTGTGGTCCTTTCCAGCTTCTTGGTTCTGTGACCTCTGAGGGAAATGTCAGTTCTCACTGTAATGAAGAGGCATCTTGGTTCACACACTGTTCCTTGTCTGGACAGCATATGTATAATTAGCTCATTTTCTTCTAAGGCTCTTTGTTTAAGAGCATTTGGTTGGATTGGCTAATTCAGTTGCTTATGTATAACTCTTGTCATACAGTCAATTAGAGAAGTCTTTGAACAGCGTTACTGAAAACGTGTTTGGCTTAATCAGTTCTGACAGCAGTGGGGATGGGTTGTGAATCTATGCACCACACAAAGGATCGTGCCTAACGGGCTGGTCTCAAGGTAGCGATCTGTCCCTCTAAGCCTTACCAGGGTGACTGCACTGAAAAATGCCACCTCTCTCTAAACTGCTCTGATTATTTATACTTGCAAATTTAAAACAAAACAACAAAAAAATGCTTTTAGAAAGTTTTCTAACCCAGAGAAATTTCTCTAAGCTTTAACTACAACAAAAGCCACCATCACCAAACCTCTTCCTACCCAATGATGCAGCAAAGAGCAGAAGAAAAGAGCAGGACTCTGAAGTCAGGTCACCTTGGACAATTACCAATTGTACCACCTATGAGCTGTGGGACTTGGGCAAATTGCTTCATGCCTCTGTGCCTCTGTTTCCACACTCAGTAAAATAGCATCATTGAAATAGTAATGAACATATATTAGTGATCATAGAGGGAGTTCAATGATAATCCATGCAAAGAACTTGGTCCTCCACCTGACACATAGTAATCACTTAATAAGAGTGAAGTATTTTCATTACCTTTTCCCAAGCACTGAGATAGTTGCCTTATGCGCATTAGTAATAACGTAAGAATGAACAAATATTGAAAGCTTATCTTCTGTCACGATTTGCAAGTGCATTATATCTATTAACTTATTTAATCTTCTATGATGGGTAATTTCATTTTTAAACATGGCGAGGTTATGGTGTTCTGTTGTTTGGTCAAGCAAGCAGTGGGCTTATTGCCACTGTGAGAGTACTTCATAGATGATTTTGCATCTATAGTCAATTACATCTATAACTGATTGCATCTACAATCACCAAAGGAGATTTTCCTCAGCAATGAAGGAACTCACCTTATCCAATCAATTGGAAGTCTTAAAGCTAGAACCGAGGATTTCAGAAGTCAGGAAGAATTCCTGCCTTTACTTCAGCCAGCCCACTTCTTCTGGGGAATTTAATCTCACTTTTATCAGAGTTCCCAAATTTGCATCCTGCTCAAAGAATGTGAATTTGATAAGTTGAGTGATCACATGCATCAATTCCTAAAATGAATCTCTTTATATACGTGTGTGTGTGTTGGTTCTGTTTCTCTGGAAAACCTTAACACATCATTAGAAAAACTTGAATAAAAATAACTCATTTCTACTTTTTAGAAGACACACGAGCATGTCAGCTTACTTTGGACTTATAATCTTGGAACATGAAGGTTAGTTACACTTTTGGGTGGTCAGGGCCCTGAAAGCAGAGGAAGAGAGAGGAAAGTTACCTTTTAAATCTTTTATAGTATAGAGACTGAGGCAGAAATTTGTAATTCCGTATAGTAATTTTTTTGTATGCTATATAGTGGGGGTCACATTTCACTCTTTTTCCATGTGACTATCCCATTATGGCAGAACTCTTTGTTGAATTCACTTTCTGCCTAGAGATTTACTTTCTATATGTCTTTGATTCCTGTTTGTCTTGCCAACACCATTCAAATTATTTTACATTCCTTATTTTCTTCAACTGATGAGATTCAATGTGTAGAAAGTCATCCCTTAAAAGCTTAAAAAGTAATATCATTGCTAATGATGGAAATATGCTGGGCTGGTTTGAAACTGTAGTCTACTCCAGAAAAGCCATGTTCTTTAATCCTCACCCAATACTCCTGGGTGGAATATTTTTTACGGCTCTCATGGAGATTTGACCCATCTAATTGTGGGTGGTAAGTTTTGATTGCATGGTTTCCATGGAGATGTCTCTATTCATTCAAGGTGGGGTTGCTTACTGGAGCCTTTTAGGAGGGAACCAATTTGTAAAAAGCCAGAGTGGCTGATAGAGTGCACACAGCCAGAGACCTTTGGAGATGCAGAAGGAAAATACCCCCAGGGAAACCATTGAAGAAGCCTATAGAGAAGGTTAGCAGACATCCTCATGTGCCTTCCTACTTGAGAAAGAAACCCTGAATGTCATTGGCCTCTTGAGTCAAGGTAGAAGTCTTAGTTTGGGCATTTTTATAGCCTTAGAACTGTAAACTTTCAACTTAATAAATTCTTTTTTTAAAAGCCATTCCATTTCTGGTATACTGCATTCTAGCAGCTTTAGTAAACTAAAGCACATGTATTCCCAAAGCACATTGGGTTGTGAGCAATATGGTCACCAGGGATAAAAATTAGTTGAACATCTAACAGTGACCTTCAGGGGTGGTTCTCTTCCTGACGCAATTCCTTCCTCATCTCCAGGGTACCAGGAGGATATCCCTTCACCTCCTCTCCGATCTGACCCCCACTGCATCCAGCTACACTAGGGTCTCTCCTTTCCTTCTTCTAGATGGTGGGAGTTCCTGAAGGCATCTTTCTCCTCAGGAGTTCTCCTTCTCACCCTATCTCTGTCCCAACTGGCCCTGTTTTAAGATGCGTGCCAGTGAGAGAGCCCCATAAACATCCTTCAGCAGCATCCAGGAGGGACCCTACCCCAAGGATACTAAGTTGCTCTTACTTGTAACTTCATTAAAATGAGTTTTGCCAATGTGTTATTGGAAATAGGACTTTTTAAGGAAATATGATCATTAAACAGGTATCCATCCTTGAAAGAAGTAATGAAAAGCATCATCTCATAAACGTTTTTTTCATGAATGAAGATGATCCCAGAATATTTTCCATTAAGGGTGCACTGGTTATGCTGGGAGTATGAGAAATATTTGTGTCTATTTTGAGCTGTAATTTTACATGACAAATTTCCCTCTTACTGTCCAAGAAATGTCTCAAAACAAATATCTAAGGCAAAGCTTTCTAATGTTTGTGTGAGCAAAAGTGGTATCTTTTCTCTTTAGTAATTTTATCCCACTAAAAATATGTTACAGGGTGGGCCATGGTGGCTCAGCAGGCATAGTTCTCTCCTGCCAAGCCAGAGACACGGGTTCAATTCCTGATGCCTGCCCATTGGGAAAAAGTATGTTACAGAAATTTGGAAAAAGGAGATGCATGGAAAATAATTTGGCCTTGCCCAAAAAGTGATCTGATCTTTTTCCTTGATTTATGGGAGGTAATTTATGTCATAAATTTGCTAAGAGTATCTTTCTTTAGGGTAAGGGCTGGCCAAACCCTCTTAGGGTGGGGTGTTGCCAAGCAAGGAAGAGGACTCTGAGAATTAGGATGGGGGGTGACCATGCCATGTGATTTAGGGTAGGGGCTTTTGATCACATGCTACTGGTCGACCTGGAGACTGTGTTCATCTGTGTGGGCTATCAATCTGTCAATCATGCTTATATAATGAAGCCTCAATAAAAAATGAGTACCAAAACTTGGGTGAGCTTCCCTGGTTGGCAATACTCCATGCATACTGCCAAATATCGATTTTGGGAACCTAATATGTCCAGATCCCACAGGGTTATGACAATGGTACGTCATGTTTGGCTTACCCCCAGACTTTGCCCTATGTGTCTCTTCTTTTGGCTGGCTTACTCAGTATCATTTTCCCCTAAGAAACCATGACCATGAATATATTAATAGCAATGATAATTGCTATGATGAAGAATAGAGTAAGATGAGGTGTCAGAGATTGTTGGGGGTAGTTGTGATGGGGGTAGCTGTTTTAAACAGCAGAAATCTGAATGAAGTAAGGAAGTGATTTTGTGAGTATAAGGAGATAAAAACATCCTTTATTCTACTAGGGGGACAAATCTGTGAAAGGCTCTATGTCAGTCTGTACTTGAATAAACAACATCAAAATATCATTGGCTTACACTGGTCAATGTTTATTTTCCTTACTATAATGGGGTATGGAGTGGTTGAATTTTAGCTGATTTTTGTTGAGCTTACCTCCAAGCTGAAAGTGTGGTTTGGTTCTCTTTCATGGTTCATTCTGGGACTCACATAGAAGACACAGTTGCTACTTGTTTGTGTGTGTGTGTGTGTGTGTATTTTCTTGTCTTTAAGGAGATAAACACACAAGAGGGCAAGTTCTCTTATTGGGACAGATTTCAAGACTTTACCTGCATCACATTCTGTAACATTCTATCAGACTAAGCAAATTACATGACCAATCCTATATTTAGTGTAGGGAAGGGTACCCATCGAGAAGGATTTTTTGTGGTTTTATAATAGTACTACAGAATAGTGAAATATTGGGACCAACATTTCAATCTGTATAACTCTGAGCCTACCATCCATTTGGCATGAAAGTCAGTAAGGCTGGAGGGCAATGAACAAAATGAAACCAGGGAGAAACATGCCAGGAGACAGAGCACATAGGGTCAGATTTTACTCTATGTGTAATGGGGGCAAATTGGAGGGTTAAGAGAGTAGAGCCTTGAACTAGATGACCTCAAATCATAATGATAATCATAATCATGATGCAACTTTCTGTTCCTGTTTGCCAGGAACTCAAACATACTTCAAATTTTTAGTCTCTTAAAAATAATGCTATTCAGGTAATGGAAATTGATTTTTGTTTTCCAAATGTGTGCTTGGAAAAGGTTGTAAATTTTTTTGCATGTCAGAAAAGACCCAACTAATTTGGGTTTGATAAAAAGTTAACTATTTAAAAGCTTACTTGAAATAATGAACTGCTCTTTTTCGCATATATTTGGGCATTCATCACACAAAGCTGTGGTCTTTTCCACATTCCCGTTCCCTTTAGAAACAACCCATTTCCAAGGTAGCACAATCAAGTAACAGAAGACTATAGTCAGAAAGGTGGGAAAAAATTTACCTCTTTTAATCTACTTTTTCATCAATTAAATGGGAATTATATCTAAATAATAGTAATTACTCTGAAGAAGGATTGTCATGAGCAACTGCTGCTGTAATTTTAATTTAAATGTGGTAGCACCAACTCTCAAAGAAGCAGAGAAGCAGGGAGTCAAATATATCCCCACGGGGCCTTCCTTCAATAATCAGATTTCAAAAAAACTTAGCATCTTTCACCATCCCAACAGTTGAGTCCAGCTTCCAAGAAAAAGCTGGAATTAGAACTTAAAAGTTTGATAAGTCCTTTACCAGATCCTAGTTTTCAGTTGCTGTTGCCACTCCATGGTGTTAAATTTAGGCCTGCATAGCTTTTTTTTCTCAATTTATTTTAACATTAACAAATGCTATTATTTATTTTTAATCTATTTGTTTTTACTCATCTCTCAATATCATAGATAAAAGGAGCATCAGACACAAGGTTTTCACACTCACATAGTCACATTGTGAAAGATGTAACATTATACATTCATCTTCAAGAAAAATGGCTACTGGAAAACAGCTCTACAGTTGCAGGGACTTTTCTCTAGCCTCTCTAATACACCTTAAATTAAAAAGAGGATATCTATACAATGCTTAAGGATAAAGGATAACCTCTCAACTCTGTTTGAAATCTCTCAGCCACTGACACTTTATTTTGTCTAATTGCTCTCTTCCCCTTTTCTGTTGAGAAGGTTTTCTTAATCCCTTGATGCTGAGTCCCAGCTCATTCTAGGATTTCTGTCCCACATTGCCAGGGAGGTTTACACCCCTGGGAGTCATGTCCCACATAGACAGGGATAGAACACTGTGTTTGCCTGCTGTTTTGGCTGAAAGAAAGGCCACATCTGAGCAATAAAAGAGGTTCTCTGGGGTGACTCTTTGGTCTGATTTTAAGTAGGCTTAGTCTATTCTTTGTGGGGATAAGTTTCATATGAACAAACCTCAAGCTTGAGGTCTTGACCTATTGATTTCGGTGTCCCCACTGTTTGTGAGAATATTAGGAATTCTCCAAATGGGGAAGTTGAATTTTCCCCCTTTCTCGCCATCCCCTCAAGGGGACTTTGCAAATACTTTTTAACTCACTGTTCAAATCAATTGTCTATCTTTCCTTCTGGTTTCATTTGTGCCCCCAGCCCTCTATCCCTCTATCATCCTCACATTCAGCTTCATTGAGTGTACTAACATTACTGTGCTACAATTAGGTAGTATTGTGCTATACATTTCTGAATTTTTACCAAGAGTTCTGTTGAACAATCCATATCCCTTCAGCTCCAATTACCCAAAACCTACCTTATTTCTATCTCTTGATGGCCTCTGTTCTTAACTGAAATTTTCCAAGTTCTTTCATTAATATTAGTTCATATCACTGAGACCATAACATATTTGTCCTTTTGTTTCTAGCTAATCTCATCCAGCACAATGTCCTCAAGGTCCATCCATGTTGTTACATGCCTTATAACTTTATTCTGTTTTACAGCTCTGTAATATTCCATCATATGTATATACCACAGCTTGTTTAGCCACTCATCTGTTGGTGGACATTTGGGCTGTTTCCATCTCTTGGAAATTGTAAATAATGCTGCTATAAACCTTGGTGTGCAAATGTCCTTTTGTGTCCTTGCCCACATGTTCTCTTGAGTAGATACTGTGGTAGTTAGATTCAGTTGTCAACTGGGCCAGGTGAAAGCACCTAGTTCTGTGGCTGCAGACATGAGCTAATGGTATATGAACCTCATCTATTGCTGATTATATCTGCAGTCGGCTAGGAGGCGTGCCTGCTGCAATGAATGGCACTTGACTTAATAGGCTGATGCTTAAATGAGAGAACTCAATGTGGCACAGCTCAAGCAGCTCAGCATACCTAATCTCAGCACTCACAGTTCAGCCTAGGCCTTTGGTGATATAGAAAGAAATCACCCTGGGGAAAGTTGTTGGAACCTAGAGGCCTGGAGAGAAGGCCAGCAGAGATCATCCTGTGCATTCCCACGTAAGAAAGAACATCAGTGGAAAGTTAGCTGCCTTTCTTCTGAAGAACTAACAAAATAAATCCCCTTTTATTAAAAGCCAGTCCATCTCTGGTGTGTTGCATTCTAGCAGCTAGCAAACTAGAACACATACCTAGCAATGTTTTTGCCAGATCACATGGCAATTCTATACTTAGTTTCCTGAGGAACCACCAAACTGCCTTCCATAGCAGTTGTACCATTTTACATTCCCACCAACAGTGGATAAGTATGCCTCTTTCTCCACATCCTCTCCAGCACTTGTTTTCTGTTTTATTGATAATGGCCATTCTTGTAGGTGTGAGATGATATCTCATTGTGGGTTTTATTTGCATTTCTCTAATAGCCAGGGAAGTTGAGCATCGTTTCATGTACCTTTTAGCTATTTGCATTTCCTCTTCTGAGAAGTGTCTGTTCATGTCTTTTGCCCATTTTGTAATTGGGTTGTTTGTCTTTTTGTTGTTGAGTTGAACAATCTTTTTATATATTCTGAATACTAGACCTTTATGTGATATATCATTTCAAAATATTGTCTCCCACTGTGTAGTCTGTCTTTTTACTTTTCTGACAGAGTTCTTTGATGCACGAAAGTGTTTAATTTTGAGGAGCTCCCATTTATCTATTTCTTTCTTCAATGCTTGGGTTTTGGGCGTAAGATCTAGGAAACTGCCTCTTATTATAAGATTTATAAAATATTTCCCTACATTTTCTTCTAACAGTTTTATGGTCTTATATCTAATGTTTAGGTCTTTGATCCATTTTAAGTTAATTTTTGTATAGGGTGTGAGATATGGATCCTCTTTCATTCTTTTGCATGTGGATATCCAGTTCTCCAATCACCATTTTTCTTTTTTAAATTTGCATATGGGCACCAGGGATCGAACTCCAGACCTCCAGCACGGCAGGTTGGAGCTCTGCCTGCTGAGCCACAGCAGCCGCCCAAATCAATCACCATTTTTTGACGAGACTGTTCTGTCCCAGGTGAGTTGGCTTGACTGTCTTATCAAAGATCAATTGTCCATAGATGAGAGGGTCTATGTCTGAACACTATTCAATTTCATTGGTCAGTATATCTACCTTTATGTCAGTACCATGCTGTTTTGGCCACTGTAGTTCCATAATATGCCTTAAATTCAGGTAATGTGAGACCTCTGACTTCATTTTTCTTTCACGGGATATTTTTAGTTAAGCCGTGCACCCTGCCCTTCCAGATAAATTTGGTTATTGGTTTTTCTATTTTTGAAAAGTAAGTTTTTAGGGATTTTAATTGATACTTCATTGAACCTATAAATCAATTTAGGTAGAATTGACATCTTAATATATTATTTAGTCTTCCAATCCTTGAACATGGTTTATGAACATTTATTTAGGTCTGTGATTTCTTTTAGAAATTTTTTGTAGTTTTCTTTGAATAGGTCTTTTGTATCCTTAGTTAAATTTATTCCTAAATATTTTATTCTTTTGGTTGAATTGTAAATGGAATTTTTTTTCTTAATTCCCCCTCAGATTGTTCATTGCTAGTATATAGAAACACTACAGAATTTTGAGTATTGATCTTCTAACCTGCCACTTTGCTGTACTCATTTATCAGCTCTAGCAGTTTTGCTGGGGATTTTTCAGGGTTTTGACATACAGTATCATATTATCTGCAAACAGTAAGAGTTTTATTTCTTCCTTACCAATTTTGATGCCTTGTATTTCTTTCTCTTGTCTAATTGCTCTGGCTAGAACTTCCAACACAATGCTGAATAACAATTGGTGATAGTTGACATTCTTGTCTTGTTCCTGATCTTAGGGGGGACGTTTTCAGCTTTTGCCCATTGAGGATGATGTTAGCTATGGGTTTTTCGTATATTCCCTTTATCATGTGGAGGAAATTCCCTTCTATTCCTATCTTTTGAGGTGTTTTCTACAAGAAAGGATGTTGAATTTTGTCAAATGCCTTTTCTGCATCAATCAAGATGGTCATGTGGTTTTTCTGCTTTGATTTGTTGATATGATGTATTCCATTAATTGATTTTCTTATGTTGAACCATCCTTGCACACCTGGGATAAATCCTACTTGGTCATGATGTATAATTCTTTTAATGTGCTGCTGGATTCGATTTGTAAGAATTTTGTTGAGGACTTTTGCATCTATCTCATTTGAGATATTGGTCGGTAATTTTCTTTTCTTGTAGTATCTTTGACTGACTTTGGTATGAGAGTGATGTTAGCTTCATAGAATGAATTAGGTAGCTTTCCCTCCTCTTCAATTTTTTTGAAGAGTTTGAGCAGGATTGGTACTAATCCTTTCTTGACTGTTTGGTAGAATTCACATGTGAAATCATCTGGTCCTGGACTTTCCATTTCTGGGAACTTCTTAATAACTAATTCAATTTCTTTACTTGTGATTTGTTTGTTGAGGTCTTCTATTTCTCCTTGAATCAGTGCTGGTTGTTCATGCCTTTCTAGGAAGTTGTCCATTTCATGCATGTTGTCGAGTTTATTGGAATAAAGTTGTTCATAGCATCCACTCATTCTCTCCTTTATTTCTGCAGGGTCAGAGGTTCTATCTCCTCTTCCATTTCTGATTTTATTTATTTGCAGCCTCTCTCTTCTTCTTTTTGTCAACCTTGCTAAGGGTCCATGCATCTTATTGATTTTCTCATAGAACCAACTTCTGGTTTTGTTGATTTTCTTGATTGTTTTCATGTTCTCAATTTCATTTATTTCTGCTCTAATCTTTATTATTTCTTTCCTTTTGCTTGCTTTGGGGTTAGTTTGTTATTCTTTCTCTAGTTCTTCCATGTGAACAGTTAAATCCTCCATTTTTGCTCTTACTCCTCTTTTGATATAGGCATTTAGGGCAATAAATTTCCCTCAGCACTGCCTTTGATACATCCATAAATTTTGATATGTTGTGTTTTCATTTTCATTTGTCTCAAGATATTCACTGATTTCTCTTGTAATTTCTTCCTTGACCCACTGGTTGTTTAAGAATGTGCTGTTGAGCCTCCATAAATTTATGAATTTTCTGGCCCTCTGCCAGAAATATACCATATTGATTTCCAGCTTCATTCCTTTATGATCTGAGAAAGTGTTTTGTATGACTTCAATCTTTTTAAATTTATTGAGACTTGCTTTGTGACCCAGCAAATGGTCCATCCTTGAGAATGATCCATGAGCATTTGAGAAAAAGGTGTATCCTGCTGTTGTGAGGTATAATGTTCTATAAATGTCTGTTGAGTACAGTTCATTTATTATATTATTCAAATTCTTTATTTTTTTATTGATCTTCTGTCTAGATGGTCTGTCCATTGATGAAAGTGGGGAATTGAAGTCTCCAACTATGATGGTAGATGTTTCTATTTCTCTTTTCAGTGTTTGCCTCATGTATTTTGGAGCACTTTGGCTTGGTACCTAAATATTTATGATTGTTATGTCTTCTTGTTGAATTGTTCCTTTTATTAATACATAGTGTCCTTATTTGTCTCTTTTAATTGTTTTACATTTAAAGTCTAATTTGCAGATATTAGTATAGCTACTCCTGCTCTTTTCTGATTATTATTTGCATGAAATATCTTTTCCCAGCTTTTCACTTTCAACCTATGTTTATCCTTGGGTCCACAATGAACCTTCTGTAGACAGTATATAGATTGGTCTTGTTTTTTAATCCATTCTGCCAATCTATATCTTTTAATTGGGGAGTTTAATCCATTAGCATTTAATGTTATTACTGTAAGGGCAATACTTTCTTCTACCATTTTGCCTTTTGGATTTTATATGTCATATCTAATTTTTCTTCTTTTTACCTTTACTGATAGTCTTCATTTCTACACTCTTTTCCACACCTCTCTCTCCTATCTTTTCCTATCTGTCTCTGGTGATCCCTTTAGTATTTCTTGCAGAGTCAGTCTCTTGGTCACACATTCTCTCAGTGATTTTTTTTTTTGTCTGAAAATGTTTTAATTTCCCCTTCATTTTTTGAAGAACAATTTTGTTGGATATAGAATTCTTGTTTGGCAGTTTTTCTCTTTTAGTATCTTAAATATACCATACCACTGTCTTCTTGCCTCCCTGGTTTCTGCAGAGAAATCTACACATAGTCTTATTGGGCTTCCCTTATACATGGTTTTCTCTTGCTGCTTTCAAGATTCTCTCTTTCTCTTTGACCTCTGACATTCTGACTAGTAAATGTCTTGGAGTACATCTATTTGGATATATTCTGTCTGTGGTATGCTTCACATCTTGGATCTGTAATTTTAAGTCTTTCATAAGAGTTGGGAAATTTTCAGTGATAATTTCCTCCATTAGTTTTTCTCCTCCTTTTACCTTCCCTTCTCCTTCTGGGACTCCTGCAACACATATATTCATGCACTTCATGTTGTCATTCAATTCCCTGAGTCCCTGCTCAAATTTTTCCATTCTTTTTCCTATATTTTCTTTTGCTTGTCAGATTTCAGATGTCCCATCCCCCAGTTCACTAACCTTATCTTCTGCCTCTTGAAATCTAACATCGTAGGTTTCCTTTTTTTTTTCATTTCTTCAACTGTGCCTTTCATTCCCACAAGTTCTGTGATTTGTTTTTTCAGACTTTTGATTTCTTCTTTTTGTTCATCCCTTACCTTCTTTATATTCTCCCTTGATTTATTGATTTTATTTTTGATGAGGTTTTCCATGTCTGTTCAAACTTCCTGAATTAATTGTTTCAACTCCTGTATCTCATTTGAATTGTTGGTTTGTTCCTTTGACTGGACCATATCTTCAATTTTCTTTGTATGATTCGTTAGTTTTTGCTGGCATCTAGACATTTAATTTCCTTAATTAATTTATTCTGGAGATTGTTTTCACTTTTTTTTTAACCTATATTTTCTTGCTGGATGACTTTGTTGTTTATCTGTTCTTTGACATTCAGCTCAGCTCATTCTAGACCTCTAGCTTAGGTTTTGTTTAATAGATCAGAATTTTTCAGTTCTTGTTTTCTTGTTTCTTGCCCTGCCTGTGTGGTGCCTTTTTTTCTTCCCTTAGGAAGGGTTTATTTAGGTATTAGAGACTCCAGTCAGATTTTCTCAGACCAAACTGGCCTCCTCTCAGGAAGAAAGAGTCACCTGAGTCAGTTTTCCCTGAGGGTGAGTCCCAGCAGATTGAAAGACTTTCCAATGAAGCCTCTAGACTCTGTGTTTTTCCTATCCTCCCCAGTATGTGGGGTTTGTCTGCCTGCAGGTCCCACCAGCATAAACTGATGTGGTACCTTTAACTTCAGTAGACTCTCCCTGCTGGGGACATGGTTGAGACAGAGGAGAGGTTGTATGCTGGCTTTAATTGCTTCAGTTTTCCAAACCCTGGTGTCTGAATTCCTTGAGAGAATGATTTCATCTGAGCTGGGGCCCACCCCTCTCCTTGGGAAGGCACAGTCTCCAGACAAGCTCTCAGACAAGCTTAATTCCACCCTTGCCTGGGGCAACTGGAGCCTGAGAAGCCTTGAAGTTGTATCCAAAGAGCAGTCAAGCTGTAGAAACACAGCCACAAAAAAGAAAAGAAAAAATAGCCCTTTTCAGAGCAGGACCCCCATTCCTTGGGTTTGCCAGTCAAGAGCTTATGTTAGTATGTTGCTCTGTGTATCTCCAGGTCCTGTGTGCCCCCTCCTGTCCTTCCAGGCCCAGACCCTTTCAAGTATTTTGTGCTGTCTGATCCAAAAAAAAGCCTGTTTTTTTTTTTTTTTTCTTTTTCCATCAGCCCTGCCCCCTCTGTGCCAGGGCAAAAACCAGCAACCTCAGCTTTTACTCGAAGTTCAGCTGAGCTGAAGACCTATTTTTAGTAGTCAGAATTTGTTAATTCCATAATTGGAGCTTGGTTGAACTCAGCCCCTTGTTGTTAGTAAAGTCTGTTTTCTTTACCCTTTGGAACCAGTCTGTGGGGGAGGTGCATTGACCTCTACAGCTTGGGGACTCACAGTTCTTGGTGGATCACAGCTGGTCCAGCATGTCCACTGTGTACACTGTGTGTCTGGGCACTGATGTGCCCCCAACAGTTGTTCTGTACTGTTCCTGCTATTTTCTAGCTGCTCTGGAGGACAAACTAAATCCCACACCTCACTAAACCTCCATCTTGGACCTTCCTACTCCACATAATTTTTTTTAATCCTTGTTCATGAAACTTCCTCAGTGGTCCACAGTCCAGGCCAAGCCATCCCTTTCCAAGCCTGCCTGTAAGACTAGGGAGGTTATACCTAAGGGACTTCTGGTCTCCACCAACCCAGTGTACAGGGACCCTCAATGACCACATTAAAAATAGTGACAAGTCCTAGCACCAGTTCAAAACTCCCTCTTCCCTCTTGGTGACTTTCACTTTGGGACCCTGCTGTCCCCTCCTGCCAGGAGATTATCATCAGGGCCATCTTGGTCTTTCAGTGCTCCTAATAAAGTTGAGCCACACAAAGGAAAGGGTCAGAGCTCAATCCTTCCCACCTGTGATGGTTAGACTCATATGTCAACTTGACGAGGTGGTGGTGCCCAATTGTCTGGTCAAGGAAGCACTGGCCTATCTGTTGCAATGAGGACATTACATGGACTTAAATCATGAGCACGTTGGTTGCATCCATGGCTGATTACATCAGCAGTGGGCTAAGGGGAGTGTCCTCTGCAATGACTGATGCTTAAACTAATCACCTGAAGGCTTTTAAGGAACATTCAGAAGAGAGAATCTCTCTCCACTTCAGCCAGCCAGACTTACCTGGGGAGTTCATTGAGGACCTTCATAAAAACTGTCAGCTTATGGCCTGCCCTACAGATTCTGGACACTTCCATCCTCACAGTTGTGTGAAACACTTTATAAATCTCACATTTATAGATATCTCCTGTTGATTCTGTTTCCTGAGAACCTTAAATAATAAACTTCCAGAAAACTCCTTTGCTCATGTATAATTGTATCCACCTCTTCAGAATCTCAGCTGTGCCAACAAAAGGTGTACCCTGAGGGGAAGCTCTTTTCAAATACCATTTGGCTTTGGGTTAAGGCCTACACACCTCACAAATGATGAACTAAAAGCTACTTAAAGTGATTATTTCTGAAATTATGAAAATTGGTTTGAAGATTACATCCTGTCATTTCTTATAGGCAACAAGCTACATAAGCCAATAAGAAGTGTTCAATAAATATTTTCAGAATAATTTGTTATTTATTTAATGCATGTATTAATAACATGTTCCAGCCTCATTGTTCTCATCTTTTTTTGCCTTGCCACATAAGACATACCTTATTCAGAACAAAAATACAGGGATCTAGCCTCTATTAATACCTGTTCTGCTTCAGATTCAGTGCTTACTACTTCTACATACCTCATCCCACATCACATTTTGAACAACTTTTTGCTATAGACTTTGCTATTTGTTCTTTAAAGATGAGGAAGACAAAGCCTTGGGAAGAATCATAATTGGCCAAGGTCACCAAGCTTATAAGCTGACTCCAAAACCTGGACTCTTTCTAGTAAATCTTGCTACTATTGAAGAGAGAGTGGCTATGCTTCATGATGCTGATTTTCAGAATCTGCTTTGAGGACAGAGCTCCACAGGAAACTGAGTATGGTGGGTTCTGACAGCCCATTGCCAACCATTCTCCCATTCTTCTTCTCTGTCTTCTACTGGGATGTACTTGTTTGTCAGTTGTATTCATTAAAATAAAGGCAGAACTAAACTTGTATCACAAATAGCTGATTCCAGGGATTTTTAGTTTTCTGCCAAACGACATTCTGATGAAATCTCTCCTGTGTTTTCTTAGCAGGGAGGTAAGGGGCCCATTTAGACTTTTTTTGTGGGCTACATTCTTAAATGAATGCAGCTGGGTATTTTGATTAAATGCATATTGAAATCCACTTATAACTAGTGAACCAAGACAATGGAAAAATCCCAATGCATCATTAATACTGTTTTCTGAAATCGTTCAAGTTAAACAATTCATGAGGGTATCATTGTACTCTAATGTGCCCTAGAAACTAGGGGTTGGCCACACAATGACACATACCAGCTGTGGGAGACAGCCTTGTCCAACGTATGAAGTCTGGACCAAGGGTACTGCTTTTTCTAGGATGGCAGCAGTATGAGTTCAGGGCTATGCTCACCTTGTAGCAGGTACTTAGTAATTTGTAAATAGACTCACCAAAATGATTTTGTACAATCAGAAACAATTTTGTAGCTGGGTTAAAACTTTTAAATTGTTTTAGCAAAAGATGTGAAGTGTTCACATCTTCAAATGTCTGCTTGTTTCTGTAGATTCTCAGACCAATTCATATAGCATTCCCTCTCCTTGGGATCATGTCACTTTCGAATGCCGCCAACAGACATTCCTGGGTGGCTGGTTTCCCACATCATCTGGTGGGTAGTGTGCTATGAGCTTATGTCAGCTCTAGGGGTGCAGATGGAAAGTATTCAGCATTCACTCAACTTACAAAGATATGTCAAGAATGTCTGTGAGTTAGGTGCTGGGGTTACAGGGGTCAGACGATGTGTTCTCCAATAAGTTTCTCACAATTTGGTCAGGGAGACAGACCAATAAATGTAATGCAGTGTGATAGCTATTGTGATAGCAATGAGTCCAGGGTGCTGTAAGACCCCAACAACAAGTTTCAAACCTAACTGGGGAGCAGGGGGATGGTCAGAGAGGCGTTCTGGAGGTGACAACTCCTGAATTGAGTCTTTTTTTTTTTTTTTTTTTTT
>PVIY010021270.1:0-42688 GCA_004026745.1 Myrmecophaga tridactyla
GATTAGATTTAGCATCACTAATTGCAGAAGACACTCCCTTTTGGCTAATTACAAATGGATTCAGCTGTGGATGCAGCTGATGTGCTCATGACCTAATCCTGTGAAATGTCCTCATTGCAACAGACAGGCCAGCGCTTGCCCAATCAGATAAACAGGTACCACAACTTGGCCAAGTTGACACGTGTCCCTAACCATGACATCCTATAAAAGGGGAAACATTTTGAAGAATGAGAGAAATTCAGGGAGAGCAAAGAAGAATGACATAGCCATGAGAAGCAAAGAGCCCACAAGCCAGTGACCTTAGGAGATGAAGAAGGAAAACACCTCCCGGGGAGCTTCATGAAACAGTAGCCTGGAGAGAAAGCTAGCAGATGACGCCATGTTCACCATGTGCCCTTCCAGATGTGAGAGAAGCCCTGACTGTATTTGCTATGTGACCTTCCAGATGAGAGAGAAACCCTGAATGTCATCAGCCTTCTTGAACCAAGGTATCTTTTTCTGGATACCTTTGGTTGGACATTTCTATAGACTTGTCTCAATTGGGACATTTTCTAGGCCTTAGAACTGTAAACTAGCTACTTATTTAATTCCCCCTTTTAAAAGCCTTTCTGGTTTTGGCATATTACATTCCAGCTGTTAGCAAACTAGAACATTTGGAAACACATTTTCAGACAGATTTTGACCACTGAAAGAGTATCCAGATGAGGGAAATCAAGAAAGTCAGAAAACTAGATGTGTTTTTGCATAGAGGAAGGCTTTTTAGACAGCCAAAGTGAAGGCATGTGAGGAAAATGATAGCTGCCTTCAAATATCTGCAGTGTTTTCATATGCACAAGCATTTAGTGTAATATGTGCCCCTCCTGAGGGAAAGTCCACAGCCTCCACAGTTAGAATGTACAGAAAAAGAGTTTGGGCTCTTATACAAAGCACTTTCTAATCACATGGGCACAGGTCTTCAGCTTTCTTGGGAAATAGGAGCCTCTCAATCACCAGAAATTTCAGACAAGAGAGTGCTGAGCATATGTCAGTAACGTTACTGAGCAGATTCAAACTTTTACTGTGAGCTGAAATGAGATCCTCTGTAAGACGTCTTTCCACTCTCAGACACTACAGGAGGTCCAGAGCTGGCTTTAGAAATAATGCAAAATAAAATGAAGAGACAATTTAGCATCTCTCTATTTAATTTCTACTTACATGAATTTTTACAATTTACTCACTTTGAGTTCTCCTTTGATTGCATGATTTAAATTGTCATTTGTGAAGTTAAAGGGGCTTCCTTGAGGGGTATTTTAAATCACATAGTACATGGCTCCCTATTTATAAAAAAATTAATATGTATCACACCAGTGAAGAGGCAATCATTATATGACTCATTTTTCATCTGTAAGCAACCTAAACCTAAAAGCTAAAAGAGATAGTAATAGAGTGCAACTTCTCTGAAATGTGTACATAAATAGATTTTATGAGGTGAACTTGTGGGCTTCTAGATGGATGGAAGAGTCTCTATATGTTAATTTTTGCCTGATAGCTTGGTGACAAGCACATGGGAAGTGCTCAATAAATCATTAGTGAATAAATTGGAAGCTGCTTAAAATTAACTAGCATCCCTGGATTCACAGGGAAATAAATTTAGTATTAGCTATTACAGGTATTTTATATGAGCTCTGTCAACTCTGACTACACACCAGGACCCTTTGTGGAGGTTTTGGCAAAATGTGAATGATGAAATGATCCACCCACATTCTGAAGCAGAAGCTTCAAATTAGAGGTGAAGATATCTTCTGTTTTACAAAGCTTTCTTGGTGTGTCTGATATTCCTGTGGTTAGAGAATCACTTTTATAGATAGCCATTTGTGCACAGAGAAGTCTGAATAAGTTCTATGGATCCAGGGCTCTATCATTTATTCCACGATGCTAAGAGCATAGATCCCTAATTGGGACAGAATCTTCCTCTCACAGTTACCACTATCTCTAGTGTGTGCACACACCTAAAATGGAAAAATTGTGTCTGTGTATGTCTTTAATAGATACAGAACCCATTCTTGATTTCAAATGTCTCAGTGTAGTCTGGTAATAATCTGGTATTTAATCAGAATAGATGAGCACACTGTAAGTCATTAGAGCACACTATTTTGTTAACCAATACATTTACAAAGGTTGGACAAGACAACTTTACAGGGTCAAAGTTGAAGATAATCCTGTCATTTCTAGACATCCCTGCCTCAGCTGAGTAAAGATTTGATAGCAGAACCTGAGAACCCAGGTGGATCCTCAATCTCTTCCAGACCCCAATAAAGTAGTGAAGAAAGAAACAGATTTAAGATTGGGGTATTACACATTCAATTTGCCATTGTGTACCAGTGATGCTGAATTTCTGGCTTTACAGGTCTTCTTCTGATGACCGTCCCAATGACCTTTCTGTATCTTAGTCTTCAGGACCTGACTTCAATGATATTTGATGATTCTTCCCCACTTTTCCTAATCTTCCTTTCTTTTTCACTACTCGTAGCTGCTGCTAACTATGTACTTTCACATGAGCATATACTTAGGTTTGTCACTTGGTCTATTATATATGTACTACTGAAACTCAGTTATGGTCAACTCAAACTCAGAGCACTCATAATACATCATAACACTTTAAAAATACTAGAAAATAGCATTGCCTGTTTTGGAAAATCCTCTAAAAGCCAGATACCTTAAACCTAAGTTTTATCACACCCATCGAAGAGGGCAAGCACATCATTCACTGCTATGTTCCAGTGGCCCAATTGGATCTTGTCAGTTGGTTAACACTGAATATCTGTTGGATAAGCAGATAAATCCAGATACAATTTGGGGGACAATAAATTATAGAGAGCATATTATTTGTTCTGACTTATAAATTTAAACTTCTTTTTTCTAGCCAGGTTATGCTGTACATGACTATGGACAAAGGCGAGAGTGAGGTAACCCAAATAAATCAACTGTTCAGGACAGTGTTACGAGAGAGAAGAATTGTTTGCAAACATTTCTGTAACAAAAGAAGAATGAACCGTAAATTTAGCAAAATGAACATCGAATACAATGTTTTTGATCAAGAAATCTACTGTCAAATTACAACCAACTCTGGTGATGTCAAGTAAATCATTTTCACTACCCGAGTACAAACATATATATATATATATATATATATATTTCTACTGTTTTGTCTGAATTCTATACTTTGGATGTGTCTTCAAAATTATTCGTTGATAATGCTAGAGTCTGTGAAGCACTATCTATAATATACCTCCTTTACTAGATAGTATTTATACTAATGAACAGTTATAACATTTGAAAGTTACAATTATATTTTTTCAGCTAAGAAGTTCTGCAACAGTATACTTTGCATTATTTTGGAAACACTTTGCACTTGTTTATAGAGCCTATTAACCATTTGCTTCTCCTCCTCTCTCTGTCTCTGTCTCTCTCTTTTCCTCTCTTTCTCCTTCACTCCCTGCCTCCCTCCCTTCTTGTAAATTCTCCTTATAAATTCTCTGAACAGGTAATTACAGTTGTTATTATGGCTATAACATTTAAATTAGGAAATTTTACTCAACCATGGCCTAGAATTATCTTTAAAACTTTTTTTTTTAGAAAAAATATTTTTTAAACTGCAAAATATACAATAAGCACTTTAAAATTTAATGTACATGAGCACTGAGAATTTATGAAGCTCACATATTTTAAAATAGCATACTATTTGGAACAACATTCTTTTCTTTCACATTTTGCTTTATTTTAAAAACTGAAACAAAACTCATGTATCAGCACAAATTATGACAATATAGTCATTGGTATTTAGTTTGAAGCGGAATATATCTAGAATTTTAAGTTATTATAAAACTATTTACAATAATTCAGAATGGAATATTCTTATGTACCTTATAAAATAGAGTGAATTGCATTATTTGTGTTTTGTTCAATCATTTATTTACCTGGGAAAACTGTTTGAAGGGCATGTGTCCTCCCTGCCCTAGGCAGTGGAAAAATAAAGATGACTCAGAGTCACCCCTGCTCACAATGAGCCACTAGCTCAGCAGAGAAGGCAGATGCTTCACTACTGGCCTTACGTGAAACGATTATTAGTGTCACAGAGAGGCCATCACAGAGGATAAGGTACTTTACTGGGTATTAAAGGAAAACCAGGTGTTTTCCAAGTAGACGTGGAGAAAGTGGCACTCTGGGAAGAAGGAATAGGATCCCATGAAACCAAATAGGAAGGGAAATAGCACAGCATGTTTGGGATCTGAAGGAATGTAGGTTTTCTGAAGTGCAAGCTCCATGGAGGCCAAGTAGTAGAAAAAGGTGCTGGAGATGCAAGTAGCTAGATCACACAAGTCATGTGAGCCATGCCAAGGAATCTGGGCTTTTTTATTTATTTATTATTATTATTATTTTTTTCCTGAAGGCACTGGGGACTCTTCTGGAATTTTTAAGCAAAGTTGCCTTACAGTAGACGTACCTTTTAGAAAATCTTGCTTTGGGCATTATTTAGACCAGATTAGAGTGAAACAGGACCACATATAGGTTTGAGACTATTGAAGCAATCCTCATGAGGGTTAATCCAATTATAAAAGGAAGAAAACAATGAAGAAAATAAGTTTTTAGAGATGAAATCAATAACACCTGGAAGACCTTTGGATATATCAGGAAGGAAAGTGTGGCTAAAGAAATAGCTCTAAATGCTTTTTATCTGAAGTCAGAGAACACTTTAAATCAATTAAATAAGGCCTGAAGAGCAAATTTTGTAAGACAAAGATCATGGTCTTAGTTATATATTCACAGCTTGAAGTATATGTGTGGTCTCCAGGTGGTTTTATCTCGAGGCAACGCGGTGTTTAACAGTCCTGAACTCAGTTAAGAGCTCTAAGTTGGAAATATAGACTAGGAAGTCACTAGTTGATATGTAGACTTTGAATGTGCTATTAGGAATAGAAAATAGCTGAGAGTGAGGGTATCACAGGCTAGAAGCTCAGGAACCCCCCACAAGCACAGACTGGACCATATCATTGCATTTAATCTAAATTATTAGATTTTATCAGATACCATTTTACAAATTTAATTTTCAATATTTAAGGAGTACTCAACTTGCCATTCATATCTAGTTCTCATTTGCTGTGCCACAACAATAATCTACAGTTAATTTAATGACCGAGAACTTGAATCCATTGTATGAGAGTAGGTATGAAGGTAAAAAAAAAATATCCAAAAGTAGGAAACATTAACAAAAAAGAGCTTATACCTTCTGATGTGGTGACGAAAAAAATCTTTTTTTTTTTTTAAGAAAAATAATAGTTTACTTATGTGGCTACAATCAACAGTTCAAGCGATTCCCCCATTCACTTAGAATCCTTTCCTTGAAGAAGCTTTGTATTATTAACATCTTCCCCACTGGACCTTCATATACACAACATAAATAGAGCACCAGACTTGCCAATCATCAGCTTAAATATAGCTCCAGGCTGTCAAGTCGCTGGTTCCCAGAAGTAACAACAACAAAAACCTATTTAATGGGGGCCTTTGCTGTTAAAGCTTTCTCTGGGAAACAATTCTGTTATCTCCTACTTTATCACAAACACTATGTTTGGATATACTGCATCTGGCTGCGTAGTGAAAAACCAAATCCCTTGAACGGGAACAGGAAAATCAGCTAAAATGCAGCCAAATTGACTGGTGTTTCATCCACAAATTATTACTTCATCATTTAATTTCTAGAACTCCTAATCTCTTTAGCATTGTGTTTCCCATTTTGGTTTAACAGACATGCCTTGAATCTTTACCCACTTAAGCTATTTGGGAAAGACTAGAAAAGAGAAAATGTTCCTTTAGTGCCAGGAATAAGTGGGAAATCAAGAATACAAATTTAAGTCACTATCTTGAGTAAATATATAAAATGAAACAGATGCTTATTAATTAAGTGTGGGCAGGTGATGACAAGGAACCATGGCACATTGCATCAGCTGTGAAGAATGTAGACAGCTTTTATCTTACCAGACCATTCATTTATTATGCAACAGACACCTCCTGCACTAAGAAAGGTGTCAAAACAAAATGATATGGAGAGTGAAGATTTCAGTTTTCCAACTTTGAAGACTACTCAATTTTACCTGCTTTTTTCAAGAGTAATTTGACTTTCATTTTAAATGTTTTATGGATACCGCTGTTCATGATTTTTTTCCCTGCTGGAGACGGTATGGCTAAAATATTATTTATGAAGTTCTGCTGCATACAATATGCCAAGAAAATAGACAGCATGACTCCAAGTTTGAAGTCACCTTTAACAAAGAATCCACAATAAAAGCAAGTGTTCAGGATAAGAGAAATAGACAAAGTAAAACTATGATGGTCAACATCTTCCGATCAGTAGTTTATACAGCATTGATAGAACACTGAATGTTTGAAAATGAAAACCAGAATTTAAAAGCCTTTCCAATCCATTCCATTCTCAATTTGTACCTGTGTTCATATCAACGGCAATCAAATTTCTTCATTTAGGCAATTTGTAATGGGCCATTAGGTTAGTCCAATCAATTCAAACTTTCATTTTTCTCGTATCTCTGCACTCTCACAAAGGACTGAATTCAATGCAATTTTTGACAATTAATTCTTAGAGTCATGGTTATTTTTTAAAGTTGTTCTAATTATACTATATGAAAAAATTTATTAGGCCAACATTGGAATAATATTCACCCTTAACAATGTAAATAAATTTAAGCAAATTACCAATTCAAATGATCTTTATGTCAGTCATTAAAACATAACTGTGAAGACTTCCAGTTGACCAAGATAGAAGCATAAGAATCTCCAATGACAGAATCTTTGAACAACTAGCAAAAATGGACAAAGTCATCATCCTCAAATCTCTGGAAAACAGCTAAAAGGTTGCAATAACTGGGCAAGTGCCAAATCAAGAAAACACAGCTTTAAAAATGGTAGGAGGTATTCGTGGTGCTTTTGTAGGACCTTATACTCCCATTGTGGACCCCTAGCAAAGAGAGTAGAGTAATCCTGCACATCTGTCCATGCACATCTGAAAAATTGAATGAGAAAACTCCAATCTGGCTGGCCCTGTGAGAATGGGCACTGTAGGCAGAAGCAGCTTGTGGAGAGCTAAAGAATATAAGAAACAATAAAGTCAAAGTGGCCTGTGGCAAAGGATTACTGGCTTTAAGACATACAATAGAGTTCCCAGGACAGGAAGCAGTGCAGATCTATTTCATATGGAAGAGAGAAGACTTTTGGATTCCTTTAAAAAGTGGTGTTTACATTTTCTAATTGCCAAAACAAATACCAAATAGTGGTTGGCCTAGACAATGGGAATTTACTGGCTCACAGTTTTGAGGCTAGGAGAAGTCCAAATCAATATATCATCAAGGTAATGCTTTCTGCCAGGAGAATGTGGCATTCTGGTGTTGGTTGCCAGCAAACCTAGGCCTTTCACTTTTCTGTCACATGGCAATCAAGGCACATGGTAGCCTCTCATGGCTTCTCCCTGCTCTTCTTAGTTCCTCTGACTTTTGGCTTTCAGCTGCTTCTTCTGGCTTTCTCTTGGTCTGTGATTTTTCCTATAAAGTCTTCAGTAATAGGACTGAGAACCATCCAGACTGAGCTGGACCACAAATTAACTGGATAACCTTATCAAAAGGTCCTATTTACAGGAGTTCATAGCCACATAAATGGATTAAATTTAAAAGCTTTTTTTCTGGGTTACATAGCTCAAAACCAAAACAAAGGGAATTGCTAAGGGCATGAGTGAGCACAAACCCAGTAAAAGAAGGAAGCTCAAAAAAATGGAGAGGATCCTATACTGTGTGTTAGCCATGGAGTGATCTTGATAAGAGGGCTAAACTCTGAAGGAGAGCATCATCCAATGAAGAGCCAATTTCCAAAGACTGTGAAGGGTAATTTGGGGGTTGTTGTGTTAACTCCTGGAAATTGAGGAGAACTCTGTCATATCACTAGCCGGATACAAACTTAAGGAACAGACAGGTCACAGACAAAATACCAGAGTCAATACATTAATACATTAAAATGTACAATGTGCAACAAAATATTGCAAGACAAACAAAGAAACAGGAGATCATGGCCCATCTAAAAGAACAGGAAAAATTTTCATAAACCAGCAATGAAGAAAACCAGACTTTGGATATATGGGACAAAGAGCTTAAAAAATAATCTCTGATATGTTCAAAGTTAAAAAGGAAAATACAGAGAAGGGAAAAAAGGACATCAGAAATATGATGAATGAACAATACTAAAATCTCAATAATGTGAAAGAAATTATAAAAAGGATCTAAATGGAAATAATGGAGCAGAAGACCACAAAAAGCTGAAATGAAAAATCCCTTAGAGGGTTTCAGCAGCAGATCAGAGCTGGCAGAAGAAACAAACAGTGAACCTGAAGGCATGGCAATTGAAATGATTGGAGCAGAACAACAGAAAGTAAAAAGAACAAAAAAAAGTGAACAGGACCTAAGAACCTGTGGGACAACATCAGGCATACCAATATAAGCATTATGGGAGTACCAGAAGGAGAGGAAAGGGAATAAGCATCAGAAGGAGTATTCAAAGAAATAATGGCAGAAAACTCCCCAAATTTAATGAAAGATATGAATATATGCATTCAAGAATCCCAACAAACTCCTCAAAAGGATAAACTTCAAAATAATCACAGCTAGACAAGTATTAGTCAAACTGCTGGATGCCATAGACAAGGACAGAGCTCTGAAAGCTGGAAGAGAAAAGCAATGAGCTATGCTAAGTCGAGTCCCAAAAAGAACAAATGCTGATTTCTCATAAAAAACAACTGAGGCAAGAAGGCAGTGGGACAAAATACTTAAGGTGTTAAAAGAAAATATATGCCAACTAAGAATTTCATATCTGTAAAACTGACTTTCAAAAATGAGGGAGAGATTTATACACTCCTAGATAAACAAAATCTGGGGAGTCTATCAACACTAGAACTACCCTGGCAGGCAACGACAAAGGGAATTCTTCAGATTGAACTGAAGGAACTAGACAGTGGATTGAGCGGCAACAAGAAATTGAGATCTGCAATAAAGGGAATCTTATGGGTAATGATAAATGCCATTATTATTGTAATATATTTGTGGTGTGTAACTCTACTTTTTACTTTTTACACTTTTAAAATGCAAATGCATAAAAAGTAATCTTAAATGTATGGTTTTGGGTACATATGTATAAAGACATAAATTGTTAACAAGTACAACAAAATGGTGGGGAATGAAAGGCTTAGGAACAAGGTATATGTATGCTATTTAAGTTAAGCTGGTATCAAAGGAGACATGATTGTTAGAGATTTATGATGTTAAATTTAACCTCCAATGACAAATAAAATAAATGGAAAACATATAAGAAGGAAATTAGAAGGGACTCAAAATGGTATACTACAAATAAATAAAATTAGTCATTGACAGAAGAATCAAGGGACGAAAATAGTATAAGTCTTTAAAGACTAAATAAAAAAATGACAGAAGGAAGTTCTGCTTCTTCGGTAGTTATTTTAAATGTGAATGGATTAAACACTCCAGTCAAAAAGCAGAATGGCAGAATGTATAAAAAAAGCATGACCCAGAAATAGGCTATTTTCAAGAGACTAGCTTTAAATTCAAAAACACAGGTTAGCTGAAAGTGAAAGAATGGAAAAAATATATCATGCAAATACTAACCAAAAGAGAGCTAGGGCAGCTATACTAATATCAGATAAAATAGATTTTAAGTCAAAAACAGTTATGAAGGACAAAAAGGTCACAGCATACCGATGAAAGGGTGAATACAACAAAAAGATATAATTATGCACCTAATGGCAGAGCCCCAAAATATATGAAGCAAATATTGATAGATTTGAAGGGAGAAATAGAAGGTTCTACATTAGTATAGCAGATTTCAATACACCAATTTTAATAATAGATAGAGCACCTAGACAGAAGATCAATAAGTAAATAGAAGACTTGAATAATTCTATAAACCAACTAGACCTGACAGATACATAAAGGGTATTTCACCCAATGGCAGCAATACATATCCTTCTTCAATGCACACGGGTCACTCTCCAAGATAGACCACATGTTAGATCACAAAACAAGTCTCAATAAATTTAAAATTTTTGAAGTATACAATGCACTTTCTCAAACTACAATGGAATGAAGCTATAAATCAATGACAGAGGAACCAGAAAATTCACAAACGTTTTGGAAATTAAACAATAGACTTTTAAACAAACAATGGATCAAAGAAGAAATAGCAAGGGGAGTTAGTAAATAACTTAAATAATACACTGGTAATACATTAATAATGAACATTATGAAAAAGGAAATCAAGAAAACAATTCCATTTACAATAGCAACTAAAAGAATTTTATATCTAGGAATAAATTTAGCCAGGGATATAAAGGAATTGTACATGGAAAAACCACAAAACATTGCTGTTACATATATATATATATATTACATACATACATATATAAGGTTAACATATATGGTTAAGGTATATATATATATATATACCTAAATAAATGGAAGGACAACCCATGTTCATGGGTTGAAAGATTAAATAATATTAAGATGTTAATTTGATTTACAAATTCAACACATTGCAATGGCCTCCTTTGCAGAAAGGAAGGACTCAATAATTAAACATAAATGGAAGGGTAAACATCTCCAAATAGCTAAAACATTTTGAAAAAGAATGAAGTTGAAAGGCTCATTTCCCAATTTTAAAACCTACTACACAGCTACAGCAAGCAAAACAGTGTGGTACCAGCAGAAAAATATGTATAAAGACCAGGAGAATTGAATTGAGAGTTCAGAAATAAACCCTCATTTATATGGCCAATTGTATTTTGACAAAGGTTCCAAAGCCACTCAATGTAGGAAAAATAGTCTTTTCAAGAAAAGATGTGGGAGAACTGGCTAACTACATGCAAAAGAATAAAGGTGGATCCCTACCTCACATCATATATGAAAATTAACTCAAAATATATCAAGAACCCAAATATAAGAACCAAAACTATAAAACTCCTAAAGAAAACACAGAGAAGCATCTTCAAGAACTTGTGTTAGGGAATGATTTCTTAGATTTTATGCTCAAAGCTGAAGCAATAAAAGAGAAAAAAATAGTTAAATGAGACTTCATTAAAATTAAAAACTGTTGGGTATCAGAGGACTTTATCATGACAGTAAAATGACAACCTAAACAATGGGAGAAAATATTTAGAAGCCACATAGCTGATAAGGGCTTAGCATCAAAAATACATAATGAAATCCTACAACTCAACAACAACAAGAGAAATAACTCAATTAAAAACAATGGGCAGGGTGGCGCAATAGTGGCTCAGTGGCAGAATTCTTGCCTGCTATGCCGGAGACCTGGTTTGATTCCTGGTGTCCAAGAGAAAAAAGAAAGTAAGAAAGAAAAGAAAAGAAGAAACAATGGCAAAAGACTTAGATAGACATTTCTCCAAAGACATGCAAATGTCTGAAAAACACATGAAAATATGATCGACATCAGTAGCCATTAGGGAAATGCCAAAGCAATGCCACAATCTAGAATGGCTAGATACAATTCTATCTAGAATAGCTACTATTAAGATAACAGATTATAACAATTCTTAGATAGGTTATGGAGAAATTGGACCTCCTGTGCATTGTTGGTTGGAATGTAATATGGTGTGGCCACTGAGGAAAACGGTTTGACCAGTTTTTTAGAAAGAATTACCATATGACCCAGCAATCCCACTTCTTGGTATTATTTACCCAAGAAAATTGAAAGCAGAGACTTGAAAAGATATTAGCTACACAGATTCTCAGAAATGGAAATATTTACAATTGCAAAAAGATAGAAGCAAGCCAAGTATCCATCAATGAGTGAATAAACAAAATGTGGTATATACATACAAATGAATATTATTCAGTGGCAAAAAAGAATGAAGTTCTGATACATGCTACAAGTTGGATGAGCCTTGAAGACATCTTATTGAGCAAAATAAACCAATTACTAACAGAAAAATATTATATGCTCTGATATGAAATAATTAGAGAAAGCAAATTCATAGAGTCAGAAACTAGAATATAGGTTTCTAGGGGCTGGGGTGAAGTTCGGGATTGGGGAGTTAATACTTAGTTGGTACAGATTTTTTGTTTGAGGTTACTGAAAATTTTAGTCATGGATGGCGGTACCACAGCACTGTAAAAAAATTGACACCACTGAATGATATATTTGAATGTGATAAAATAAAGGGAAATTTTAGGGTGCATATAGCTAACAGAAAACATTAAAAAAAAATTTGACTGTACAACACAGAGAGTGAACTCTAATATAAACTACAGACTATAGTTAATAGGAAAATTATAATAATATTGTGTCAATAATTTTAACAAAAATTCAACCTTACTGCACTGTTAATAATAGGGAAAGTTGTATGTAAGAACGGTATATGGGAATTCTGTATTTTTGGCATTACTTTTCTGTAAACTTAAAACTTCTCTAATAAAAAAGAAATTTAAAATGGACATTATATGTAATTGTGAAGACTACAGATTATTATATACAATTTGAATTGTTGGATATGCAAGTGATATTTAAGAGAGTACTCCCCATTGGTGTATCTCCATCTATGTGCACCTTCACAAAGTGAAATGGAAGAGAGAAAATAAAAAGTTGGGGAGCTCAGAGGAAAGCGAGAAGACATGGCGTGATGATATGAAAATACTCATTTAATAGGTATCCAGAATATCTGAGAACAAAGTACTGATTACCTGGAGATTAATAATTAAGGTAGCATATAATAGAGATTAGAGACAATAGCTCTAAGTGTCTCAATTAGAAGACAATACCAACAACTTCTAATCACATGGGAATTGGAAAGTATGGCAAGGATGGGGGGGTTTCCTGAATCTCTCAAATAAATGGAATTTGTTTCCATTTATCCCATAGGGAAAATGAAGTTGTTTATGTCATCATAAGGTGATATTTAGAAAATTTCAATCTTAATATGCAATCTGTAGTTATAAGTTAAATATAAATATATATAATTTACTAAACTACTAGCTTTCACCCTGGGCTGGGTACTTGAACTGCTATTGTGATATAATTTTCCAGATTTGCAAGTTCAAAGTTGATGTTAAACAAAGATTATTCCATAAAACTGATTTTTTATGCCCATAGCAAACAAACAAAAAACAGCAAAAAGGATAGATAGCATGGCCAAAATTAATGACATAGTTTATTTGAAATAAGAATACAAATTTATAATTACTATATGAATAAAATTATCTCTATTTACATTAGGATTCTGAAAATGGAAGAAAAATGCAAATGAAAACAGCTCATGCTTTAAGGTGAATATCTTTACTTCCTTTATTTTTATTATAATGCTGTTTGTGGAAGAAATAGATGTTAAAAATGACAGAAATAATAGTCTCTGATGAAGTGTCTGAAAAGCACTTCAAAGGTAAAAATGTAAAATTCTAAAACAAAGAAAAACAATACATATTCAAGGGCAAATACATCTGAGACTAACTCTATAATGGTGAGAAATTTTATGCATGACTCAAGCTAAACAGTCTTTCATAGATGAGTTTCTAAATCTGAAACCTGCAGCTGCTGAGAGCAGGCCTTAGAGTCTACCCTGCCCTTCTAGGGTAGCAGACTGTAGATAAAGGGGTGAGGCCATCACATCGGCATGTATCAGTAAAAATATATGCTGAAAGGTAAAGCTCCATCAGAGCTTCTCCTCCTGCCCCTCAGTAGATAGTGATGATGCAGAACACACCAAAGCAATTTGTTAAAGACGCAGCAGCCACTTTTGGCAGGTACTAATTCAGAATGAAGTTTAAGAAGCAGATGTTGCTAAGCTAGGCTAAGTCTGATTTAGGGCACAGTAACCAATGAAATAACCTTTCTATTCTATCTAGTACTCCAGTGTGCAGTTTGTAGCTGGTACCATTCTCTCAGTAATAACTGGAGAGCTTTTCACAACTCCAGTATTCACTTCCTATGATATTAGTCATAGGTCAGGTAGCCTTGATAGATTGATTGCATTAGCAGAGCTTGTTTGTGCAGGCAGAGGCAACAGGAGGTTGGAGGTGGACATGGAAGAATGAGACACATGAAAATTGATATCAGGGTATCTCAATTCATCAGATGGTAGCAGATGAACATAAACGTATGGCCAAGATCTTATATGAGGGGTAAATAATAACAACCCAAGCTAATAGAACAAGAAAGATAAAATTTAAACTGGCTGTGCCATTTATTTTTATAGAGAGCCCTTGATTCTACCAGGAGAGTTTTATTAGTGATCATATTAAAAATGACTTGCTATAATTTAAATGCTCCAAATATTTAATCCCAAACTTATTATTTATTATCTGCATGAAAACCTTGAGCATTCTCCAGATGCTTAACTGTAATTAAATTTCCTATAATACAGATCACCATTGTGAAAACATTTTAAAATCCTACTCTTGTCAAGAGGTAGACGGCATTTTTGCTGCTGAACTTGCATGTTAAATCCCATAAGGCTTCACCCACAGGATCAGCAGGACTCCTTTTGTAACCTACTCTTCCTTGCCCACATGGCTTGAGTGATTGCATGTCTAGGATTATTAAGGAATGCCAGCACATGTGTATGACAGAGCTATTTATCTCAGGCAGCTCTCTCAGGACGGCAATGAAGTTATTACTAGAATTTTGCACAAAGGGTACGCTCAAACACCATTTTCTAATTACCCCTTATATTGTTGTTTGGCTTTTAAAAGTCTATTAGATACATAACAAAGAAAGACATGTTAAAGCTACACACATTTTCAAGTGATAATACAACTGCGGCACCATTGAGAATTAAATTATTTATACCATGAGAAGTGTTCCTGTATATTGAAAAACAACAATAATAACAACAAAAACACGGATTTCTTTTTACCTGGAATTCTAGTTTGCATTCACTAGATGGCACTGTACTTCTAAATCTATGAACTTCTCAAAGATATGTTCTGGTTTGGCTTTCTGCGTACTTCAAAAATTGCCTAGCACTAGATTTGTCTCTTGAAAGTAGACTTTTAAAATGTCATTGAAGTGACCAAGATGTCCTGAATTACTTCTGGGACTGCTAGTCCAAAGAGACTGAATGTTAGTTTGTGTGTGTGTTTGTTTACAGTGTCATTCTTTCCTGCTGTATGTTTTAAAGACAATTTTTTGGCCAAGTAGCACCACCATCAGAGAAGGTGGATTCTAAGTAGCATCCTTAGGCATAAATTTCTTTCCTATTTAGTTAAGGTAGCTCTCAGAGTGGTGGGTGGGAGAAAAGAGCGACAGGGAGTCAGAGATATGTACTTCAGAAGACAATATTTAACATAATCTCGAGACTTGAGTCGATTATCTAATGGACAAAACAGAGAGCTGTACTGACTTCAAATTTAGGTCCACAGCTTCATAAAACTTGAGTAGTATTTAAACTATGAACTTGATTTCCTCTTTTTTTGTCAAAGTCTCTAATAATGATATATTTTTTAAAACCATCTATTTTCAAGCACTTTTGTGGTCAGATAAGATCCTGTATACGTAAATGACCCATATCAAACATTATTAAAGTTAAGATTTTATGTATTTTTTCTGATAGAATTGATTAAAGGTACAATAAGACCTCATTTTACATGACCAATACAATTGCAAGACCTTTCAGCTTACACAAGCTGAAAACCGCACATAATAGAAAATTCCATTATTTAATTAATCTTAGAAATAATTTTTTTAAATCTTGATTTTTTTTCTCTCTCTCTGTCTGCTTTTATTTCTGGGGGGTGCCAATCACATATACCTGAAACTGCATGAGTTGTGTTCGTATAAAACGAGGTCCTCTACTTGTTCAGTGCTGGAGCTAGACATGAAAAGATGGGAGTGGAGTGAGTGTTATGAACTAATGAGCCAAAACAATGCAAGAAACGAAACAGAATTCCCAACAAACTACTCTTGCAATGCTGAAGAGTGGGCCTGGGAAAATCAGGAAGGCTGCAGAGAGGAAGTGAATTCTGAGTGTAGTGAAATGTGGCCCTCCTGGCCAAGCCTTTTCAGAAGTCCATGTTCTCTCCCTGCCTGCTTGTTGGACGCAGAGGTGGCAGAACCAAGAATGACATGTTTGGATCACATCTGAGGAAAGCCTCCTGCTAACAGGATTTTTATGAGAACAAAATATAAACTTTATGTCAGGCCACTAAAGCACTGTAGTTTATTGGCTAAATCAGCTTGCCTCTCTAAAAAACTTTGCTTACCAATGGTTTAATTTATTTCACATCAGAATAGCATGAGTTGCTTTTTCTCCTTTCATTACTTATCCAGGTTCTGCTTTGAAATAATGAGTTCTGGAGACAGCAAATATCCAAACCCTTTGGTTATACACCAAAATATAGGTAAAGCTCAGATGTCTCAGGGTTAAACTTTCCCTCCCAATATTTAGGAATTCCTGAAACTATCCTCTTTTATTTTTGTTTCTTCTCCTTATCATATTAGGAATACTTACTGAGATTATGTAGGCTTTCAAAGCATGTCTTCATTCCCTGTCTTCGGGTTTACATTTGTAATATACTGCAAGGAAAGAAAGTTTGTCTGTCTATCTGGTTGCTTGGCTTCTCTTTCCCCAGTTTAACCACACAGTTAGCCTCTACATGTTCTAGAAGTGCCCTCTCATGACATGCACCAATCAAGTCCTGCATATATGTAAAAGGAGTATATTTTACAGGCAAATCTTTATGTTTTTAATTTATAAGGTTACTATTAGTGTACTTGGCTTTGATTTCTACATTAACTTACATAATGTTTATATTTAAAGGTGTAAATTATGTTGCTAAAAGCTAAAAGAATAAGGGCATTTCCATACCTAAGTATTAACAGCATTCTGTTAACTCCATAATTTACTATACATTTTTATTGGAAAATTTGCTTCCAATGATTGCAATTGGCTCTATGTGTGACTTTCTATTACACACTGATCACCTAACACAAAGCCTGCCTATATAAATACTATATTACCTCTGCACCAAAGCAACTTTTACAAAGAAACACAAATCAGATGAAGCTGCTGAAATGCAAGATTTCTGTACTTCTTTCGACATTTTAAGATTTCTCTAGTCTTAAAGCATATACTGCTCTCTTCCCCAAATATTTGCATGCTTCTAAGCATAACAACCTTTCATTCCTCAAATTTTCAATCTAGACCTAGAATAAATGGTTTAGATGTATACAGTGCATGGGTCATATGAAAGCAATTTTCTAATTGCCTAAAAATTGAGACAATTTTCTAAAGTGTCCCCCAGGCATGGACCTTTCTTACTTTAAACTTACCTTTCCTCAGAAACTTCAACAAAAGGTTTACTGATAGCATATAAATAAAAAAAATCTAACTTGTATTCATTAAACAATACATAAATCCAAAGAATAAATGAACAAGAGAAGATATGGCTTATATAGTCTTTTGCATGCATAATTAAAATTAGAAGACATTTTAATAATAATAATTATTGACTAATATTTTATATAAAACAAAATAAATTTATATTTATATATCAACTATTATAAAAGCTACTATACATTATTTACACATTGACTATTATATTAATATAATATAATAAGTAATAGATTATGTTTACAGTATTACTTATTAATTTTATTGAGTATTAATTATATACTATGTTAATATAATGTACTGATATGTGTACTGGTATAATTATAATATATATTAAAATAAAATCAGAGATTTATCTATACTAACACATTAAAACAGCATAGTTATATAATATTTATGATAGAATTCTACTTTTTGTAGGTGGTACGGCGGAAAATGAATGGAAGAAGAGGGAAGTGGCATATATTGAGCAATTGCTATGTAACCATATTGCACTAGCATCAATAATTATATCCTTTCATTTAATCCTCACAACACTAAGATGATTAGTATTATTCTTAAATTCATAAAATATATAGAGAAAAAAACCAACAAGAGAGTCAGGAAAAAAATATATCAAAGTATCCAAATCATAAGGACCTAAGTCAAGAGACTATAAAAATTAACTACACCAATTTGAAAAGTGAATAAAAAAAAGAAACTGAAAATAAAAAACTAAAATGAAATGAAAGATAAAAACTAAAATGATGAATCACTGAATCAATTGAATATCACAGGAGACATTTCAGAGAAGAGCAAAGAGGGATGACGAATAATGTATGAAAGATATCTGACCTCATTAGATAATAGGGAAATGTAAATTCAACTCATTGAGATACATTTTAAACCTATCAGACTGGCACAATTTTACAAAGTCTGAAAACATTAAGTTAAGGATATGGAAGAATGGGACTCTATTACAGTGCTAGTGAGAATGAATAACAACTTTGAAAAATAATTGGATATTATAGAGTAATTTAGAACATGGGCACATATAATAACTCAGGAAGTAAATACCTAGGTATGTATCTTGGAGATATCGTGCACGTCTACACCAAGAAACATGATGGTTCATGGTAGCCTTGTTTGCATTAGTCAAATATTAGCAACAGTACAATTGTCTGTCAATACTAGAATGGCTAAATTGTGGTAAATTTGTTTAATACTACACATATCAATATGCATGAAATTAAAAAGCATAATTTGAATTTTAAAAGAAAATTTGAGAAAATGCATATAATATGATTCTGTATGTATAAGACTCTAAAACTGGCAAGTGCAAACAATATATTATCTAAGTTTGGGGCTTTGTCTTATTTAAAAACTCTAAAGCAGTGGTTCTTTTTTTTTTTAAATAAACACTTCTTTATTACAAGTATTATTATTATTTTTTTTTTACCATATCCCCCACCCCTCCCCCTCATCGATCACCAGCATTTCAATCTGGTTTTAACATTTGTTCTTCCTATTATTCATCTTTATTCCATATGTTTTACTCATCTGTTGATAAGGTAGATAAAAGGATCATCACACAGTCACACTGTGAAAGCTAAATCATTATACAATCATCTTGAAGAAACGTGGCTACTGGAACACAGCTCCACATTTTCAGACAGTTCCTTCCAGCCTCTCCACTACATATTGAAGAACAAGGTGATATCTATTTAATGCGTAAGAATAACCTCCAGGATAACCTCTTGACTCTGTTTGGAATCTCTCAGCCCTTGTCACTATTTTGTCTCATTCCATTCTTCCCCCTTTTGGCTAAGAAGGTTTTCTCAATCCCTTGATTCTGACTCTCAGTTCATTCCAGGATTTCTGTCCCAAGTTGGCAGGAAGGTGGGAGTCATGTCCCACATAGACAGGGGGAGGGTGGTGAGTTTACTTGTTGTGTTGGCTGGAGAGAGAGGCCACATTTGAGCAATAAAAGAGGTTCTCTTGGGGGTGACTCTTAGGCCTAATTTTAAGTAGGCTTGACCTATCCTTTGTGGGGTTAAGTTTCATATAAACAAACCCCAAGACTGGGGACTCAGCCTATCGCTTTGGTTGTTCCCACTGCTTATGAGAATATCAAGAATTCTCTACTTGGGGAAGTTGAATTTTCCCCCTTTCTTACCATTCCCCAAAGGGGACTTTGCAAATACTTTTTTAGTCACTGTTCAAATCACTCTG
Organism: Myrmecophaga tridactyla; assembly: GCA_004026745.1. Classification (NCBI taxonomy): domain Eukaryota; kingdom Metazoa; phylum Chordata; class Mammalia; order Pilosa; family Myrmecophagidae; genus Myrmecophaga; species Myrmecophaga tridactyla. Next base: position 19,652 of record PVIY010021270.1, read on the forward strand.
GGATTTATCAGGGCATCACTCTGGACAAACCAACAAAATATCATTTCTTACTCAAGGTTCCATGTACTTATGGTGTTCAATTAAGCTGCCAACATAAGTTAGATTAGGAAATGCACTAGTCAAAATATAAATTTTGTACCAAATAAACATTTTTTGCTTTAGTCTCATACATAAGTTAAAATTTTAAAATATTAATTACCATCTATTTTCAGCATCCTGCAGTAATGACATTCCTTTGTTCTTCCTCATGCAAAAACATTTTTTAAATTCAAAGCAGTGGTTCTTAACCAAGAGTGACTTTGTCCCCCAGGGAAAATGTGACAATGTCACAACCGGAGTGGGGTGTGTGCTGGCAGGGTAGCTACTGGGTAAAGCCCAGGGATGCTGCTAAACATCAAGCAAGGAACAACTCATATTATGCCAAAATGTGAAGGGTGCTGACATTGAGAAACATCCTCTAAAAAGAATTTCCTACAAATGTCAGGAAAAATTTTAAATAAAGAAAGGAGCAGTATTACTGATTTTCCTTTTCTATTTTTACCATTACTATTGTTATTTAAAATATTGGTATCTTTTTCATCATGGACATCTTTGCATTCATTTTGATTATATTAAAATTATTGCATTAAGCAGGCAGAGTTCTTGCCTGCCATGCCAGAGACCCAGGTTCGATTCCCAGTGCTTGCCCATGCAAAAAAAAAAAAAAAAAAAAAATATATATATATATATATATATATATATATATAGTATTAAAATATTTATCTTGGTTACTAAAGTTTTTGGCATCTCCTTAAACTTTGTGTGTGAGGCAAGTGCCTTATTCAAGTGATTCCTGTGCCAGTCCCATGGAGGGGCCACAGGTGGAAGGTTACAGCAAGAAAGAGCATATGAAGCACCAAAGATATTGGTATTCTATTTCTCAAGCTGGGTCATAGACGTATGGTGTTCCTTTATTATTTTTTGACTGTACTTATAGCTCATACATAGACTTTTGCATGCATAATTAAAATTAGAACAAATTAATAAGATTGATGATGATTAACTTATATTTTATAATACCATAAATTTATATTTATTTATATATCAACTATTAGAAAAATTGTTGCTTATTATTTACATATTGATTATCATAAACTATTATTTAGCATATCAACTATTATAAACCTGAGTCAATATTAAGAGGACATTAACATAAAGGCATATAATGATGTTGTCCCTTTAAATCCACAGCTGTTGTAAATGCATATAAAATGTACTCTAATCCTCTACTTACTTATGCCCTTAACAGAGCTCCCTTGAATTTTTCTGATGGGTTAGAATTACAAGGAAATAATTCACTGCAACTGGGTTTGTTAATTCCTAAATCCTGGAAAATAGTATCTTGGCATGCAGAGGTAACATTTTTGTCTCTTGCTCCATTTTATTATCAAAACTGTGTAACCATTTTGTTCATTAGAGAGATGAAAATCTTTTTATTCATTATATTTCTGTCTTCCATGGCAATGTTCACCATCTCCTGGTCAAAAAATGAAAATCCAGGACATGCTCATTATATTGCTATTTCTTCTTTAATGTTTGTGATCATACAGTTGTAATCATACAATTAAGAACATACTCTTACAGAATAGTTTAGTTTTTTTTCATTCTCAATTACATGACTCTTGCATCTTATTTCTAAGTACTGGAATGGCATTGAAAGTGTTTTCAATCCTAAAACTGACTTTCCACCAGATTTTTATTTGCTTTATGATTTCAAATGTCAATACAAATTCTATCTGCTTTTGAAAAATTTTGAAACTGAATATAGATTATACTCTGCAATGAGTATGTTCGGTGATGGCATTGTCTTTTACAATTCTTTTCCAGATCAATACGCACACACACACACCTACACACATACAAACACACACTGCAGAGAGTGGCCTGAGACCTGAAAGGAAATGAAAAACCCAAACCTGACCTCATACTCCGAACGAATGTGAACAGAAGGCAAGTGTATTTCTGCTAGATCTTCTCCAATATAGTAGGCATTGCAAATTGATCACAGCTCCCTTTCCATTTAGCCATGAAAACAGGGTCAAAACACTCCCCAAAAAGCACTCAGTAGGCCACCACGTATCCATCAGAGTTGGTGACTGAGATGAAACTTACTTGCCTTCCCTAGCCAAGAAGAAAAATGACAACTTCACTGAACTAAACATCCCCAGGTTCCATGTCAGAGCAAGTCAAATCGTCCTGGTAGCCATTAGGTAACAAATCAAACCACATGCATTTAATAATGATCTACTGTATAGTCCAGGCAGTGGGAGCGAGCCACTTCAGATCTACATTTGGGGAGGGAAACACCGATGGTAGAAAAATACCGTGATGAAGAAAGCAGAGCAGCTAAAAGGGCTTCCATGGGCCTCCACTAGGCATCTGAACTTTCATTTGCAGAAATGACTCCCTAGCATTGATCAAGTGCCTTGCAAAGCTGACTTTTTCTATAGATGCTCATGTTTTATGGCTTATTTCATGGCCAAGTCAAGACACAACCCCCCCTGGGTTTTTGTTTGGTTATTTTTATTTTTGTTAATGTGATGTATTTAGTGGATGAGCTGTAACAGTTTTTAAGTAGCTTCTATAGTTTCAGGAATTGTTATTATGCTTCATTAAAAGTAGGGAAACTTGGGTGGGCCACGGTGGCTCAGCAGGTAAGAATGCTTGCCTGCCATGCCCGAGGACCCGGGTTCGATTCCCGGTGCCTGCCCATGTTTAAAAAAAAAAAAAAGTAGGGAAACTGAACTTCTGAAATTACATTTGCATATTTTCTGGACCCTCCTCTTTGTGTATCGGGCCTTTGTAAAAGCATGTTTTTAAAAATACTAGCTATCTAACATATCAAATATAAGTAAGCAAACAAGCAAACAAAAAAACTACATACACACCAAACTGTGCTTCCTCTGTACCTCCCTACCCTACCTGAACCTATTGAGCTCTTAATTTTCAATAACCAACATGTTTGAAAGAAATAATTGTTGCTATTATTTTTAAAATTTAAATCGCACAAGCAGTGTTTGTAAAGTGTAGTATGTATACTGGGTGTGGAGTTTAATTTTTCACACAAATTTCTAGCTTTTATTTTTTTTAATTAGGCAGTGAACTTGGTAAAACTCATTCAATATAAATACTATTTCCCAGGGGGTTTTCTAAAGCAAGGCCTATCATTTGTCTTTTATTTTTAGAGATATGGTGTTTATAAGCCTGGATTGAAGTGATTCGCTAGAAAACACATCGGAATGTGTAGTTTCTGAATCTGTTCACAAAATGATTGCAGTTTCATCTTTCTATTTACATAGGGAGATATGTCTGAAATGATTTTCACCAAATACACTGGTTATTTATGGATAAGGATTTTTTAAATTTGTGTCATTTTCTTGTTCTTTTCTTCATTGCTTGAATTCTTATAAAAATGATACCTCCATTTATGAAACTATGAAATAAAATAAAATATGCTACCAGACAAGCCTTGAATTAAAAAAAAAGTAGCATTTGACGTAGTTAAATATATACTGGAGAAAATTTAAATTAAAAAAAAAGTCATTGCTGCACTATATTTTCCCACTAATCTTATGCTAAATAACAAACTGGACATGTCACATGAAAGATTAAATAATAAACAGCTCTATCAGAAGCTAATAACCATTTAATAAAAAAGTTTCCAAATAATATAATATTAGAAAGAGGTTGTGAAGGAAGGTCCAATAAGCATCCTCATTTACTTCTTTAATCAAAAACAAATGGGGTCCCTAGTGCATGAAAACTTGGTCTATGCTCTCAGAGCGAATTCTCCAATAAGCAAAACTCTCAGATGTGTAAAGATTATAGTCAAGATATTTTAAGAAGAAAGAGTATTTCAAAGCTCCTATCCCCAATTCTACTACATACTGACTGAACATAATAAGCATTATGAATTCTTTTCCGCAAATATTCCTCTGTACCTGCTCCTACAGGAATGTCCCTTGGGCATGATTCTTTCTGAAGAGTGTTTTCCCAACCAGAGATTTGGGAACTAATTTGTACTTATCCTGAGATCAGATCACTGCTATTAACTGGTTTACTTCCTTCTCATTTCTCTGCCAGCAGAAGAATATAACTGAAATTCCATGAGCAATGTTTTCTTAAATCTGTTCTGGACATCTTATCAAACTGACCAGATACTTTAAAAAATTATTTTAAAGACATTCTTTTATATTTTGTAATTAATAAATCTATGATTCAACAACGGTTAGTCGAATAGTAGTCTAATCCCTTTTTATATCAGTTAGAGAAGAGCCATTGCTAAATGGATATTTTTTTACCACTTCCCGTGTTTTTTTCTTTTGTGACTAATAATCATCAAACAGGAGAGAAAAATAATGAACAAAACCAGAATGATCTATTTCAAAATAAAAGCAAAAACAAAATGAGTTGCTTGAAAGTATAATAAAGCAATACCTTTTTTCCCCACCCAACTCAATATCAAGAATATAATTCCATTTAGAATTAAACAATTAAAAAAAAACCTAACAAATGAATTGAGCATATAATAAGACACTGTCAATCAAAAAGGCAGGCATTAACCACAGAATCATCATCCTTTTGACAGTGTTTGCCATGAGCCAGCATTGTGTTAAGCATGGCATAGGTTATCTTACTTATTCTTTTGTTGTTTGTTAAGAATATAGGTGATTTTATTTTCTCCTTTTTGTTTCGTGTGTACATTTTATTTGTTTCTTTTTTTCCTTTCAAACCACTACAGATATCTAACTATTACAATTTTGGAACACAGCATGTGCATTTAAAAAAAAATAAAAATATTAAGATATTTTTATTCACCATATAGTCTATCCAAAGTACACAATCAGTGGTTCACAATATCATCACATAGATGTGTATTCATCCTCATCATGATTTTCAGAACATTTGCATTATTGCAAAAAAAGAAACGCAAAGAAAAAAGAAAAAAAACATATATCCTGTACCCCTTACCCCTCCCTCTCATTGGCCAATAGTATTGCAATCTACCCCAATTTTATTTTATCTCTTATCTCCCCTATTATTTATTTATTTTCCTTTTTTTTTTCAGTCATCTGTGCATACCCTGGATAATGGGAGCTTCAGCCACAGGGTTTTCACAAACACATGGTCACACTGTAAAAGCTATATAGTTATACAATTGTCTCCAAGAATCAAGGCTACTGGAATACATTTCAACAGTTTCAGGTACTCCCTCCAGCCACTTCAACACACCATAAACTAAAAGCAGCTATCTATATACTGCATAAGAATAACCACCAGGATAATCTCTTGATTCTGTTTGAAATCTCTCAGTCACTGAAATTTTATTTTGTTTCATTTCTCTCTTCCTGCTTTTGGTCAAGAAGGACAAGGCAATATCTTTTTCTTTTTTAAAAAAATTTTTATTGAGATATCTTCACACACATACGGTCCATCCAAACCATACAATCAACGGCTCACCATATCATCACATAGTTGTGTATTCATCATCACGATCATTTTTTAGAAGACTTGCATTGCTCCAGAAAAATAAATAAATAGACAAAAGAAAAACAAAACATGCATCCCATATCTCTAACCCCTCCCTCCCAATAGTATTGATCAATACTATTACAATCTACCCAATTTTTTTTACCCCTGATCCCCCCCCATGATTATTTTTATGCACAAAGCAATATCTAACGTATAATTGGGATGGAAATGCATTCTATCAGCTACTATATATTTCTTGGCATTGCTATTTAGGAGTCTACACAAAAAGATCATACATATATTTATTTCATAATTGAATTGATCTGTGCAGAACAAGGATTCAAATACACATTATTAAAAGATTATAATGGCCACTAGGAATAATAATATCACTACAAGTCCTGCTTGTTAAAGAACTGGCAACTTCATAGGAGGTACAAACTCCTCTAGAAGCCTTTACAAACATCACCTCCTTTCCTTTCCTGGCCTTAACCAGTCCACTTGCCCTCCAAAATGAATCATCTCTCATTCCCTGATCTCACGGCGTTTTTAAGAAAGCACTTAATATCCATTAGTTCTTTTCACATATCTGTCCTACACTATATTCTAAGCTCATTGAGGGGAAGCACCATGTTTATCACCTCTGAATACTTAGTATAAGGGAGGTCATATTGCAAGCAATAAATCAGTATTTCTGAACAACTGAATGAATGAGCAGAAATAAGCATTAAATCAATCAAATTTGTTTGGTAGGACTTAGAAGGCCAGGAAGACTCCAATGACTCCTCTGTAGCCAGGGTCGGCACCGCCATCGAAAAAGCTTCCCTTATGAGAATCAAGGTGGCCGTAGGGAAAGGCCCCACATTTAGTACAGGAGGAACAGTACACGGCAGATCATTACAGGGCTCCACCACAGAACTTTCCAAAGGGCTAGAGGTTTCGTTTTCCATTCGTTCAGACCGTGTCACTGTTTCAGTTCAGATGGGGTGTGCTTTGCTCATAAACCTCAGCATTTAAAATGAAACTCCAATAATAAGTGTAAAAAACGGTGACACGTTTATTGCCCTAGAACTTGAAACACAAATCAATATATTTTCTAAAATCTCAAGTTGGAAAAAAGGTCTTCAAAAAAGTATCAAAATATACTTTCTTTACAGTATAAAAACAGCTATATAAAAACTACATTTAAAAAGCAATACTTTTCAATTTCAAAGAGGGAAATACTTTTCGATTTCAAACAGGGAAAGAAATATATGGAAATGTTAAACATAAATTAATTTCTAAATATTTACTAAAATTAAATTGTGCTTTCATTTTAGAAAGGCTGCTATTACGGACTCTGAATTATTCATATTCTGATTTTTCTTTTTGCCTGGACACAAGGTTTAGCATGAATGTCTGCATTCTAAATAGGTAATCTGATTTGATACAGTCAACTCTAAACCATTTATGAACCAATTATTACTTTTTTTTGGATTTTGCCTATTTTGGTTATTTTTCCTGCTCCATTTAGATCCTAGTTTAGACATTATATAAGTTCATTATTTGCTTCACTCCAGATAATTTTGGCAAACAATTAATTAAGCAAAATACTAGGTTTGGTTCTTGCTGGCAGCATTTTTGCTTTCATGGAATTGTGAAGTTAAAATGGTAAACAGCTTGACTAATCATCTTAATTTGTTTAAACTTCCATTTTTACTAAGGAAACTACAAAGAAGAAACAAAAAGCAACTGAGGCAGGCTGACATACCAATAATCCTTTGTAGTGCTAATTAAGATCCCTGCCTCCATGGGAAAGGAGGAACTGTGATGAACAGTCAGGTTGACACTAGCGAGTCTTCACCAGATAAGCCCACTCCTACACAAGCACCGGCAGCTTTTGCAGATTTATGGTATCCAAAGACGCCCAGTCCCAGTCAACTCATAGTTCACATCCTCCTTGCCTCCCCCTCCCCGTTCCCCTCATACCCTTTCTTTGTTCTAAGCAGGTAAATAAACTGCTTCCCCACCACTTTTCTGTGAGCAGCAACTTTCTTTTAATTCTGTTCCCACGTGTGTCACTTAGCTCAATAAACTTACTCTGCATCTTGGTTTTCAGAAACTGTTTTTAACTTACCAAAAATACATGCAAAAATCAAAAGGTTTTGGATAACTATGGGATCTGCCTAGTGATGCTTTTCTGGTCTGCACTAGAAATGCATGGAAATAGAAGTTTGGCATTTGTTCAAAACAATTATTTAATAACTACTGCTGAAAACATTCTGAACGCTGAAAACAAAAGCAAAAAACTTTTAAGTCTACGGACTCAATATAGTAGACATATATAGAACACCTTCAGGTTATTTATGAAGTATTGTAAATGATTCATATAATTAGGAAAACATGATTTTCAATAAAAATGTATGAAGATAAGCTGCAGGGCATTACATCCTTATTTGAGCTACACGTCTTCTTTCTTTAGTCTTTATGTAGACAGAAAAGCTGTTTGATATACTAGATGTTTACCACTCATATCTTTCGTGATGAAGTGCCTTAGTTGAACAAAATATGAAGAAGTAATACTTTTGTTGGGATTTCAACTGGTACTATAGTACTTTCATACATCCGCCCATTCCTGGGACTGCGAATTCTGGGCTACCACAGAGTGACTAATGTTTGAAACATCAAATGAGCAAACCCCCCACAGGCTCTAGTCAGTGGTCACACTTATTTCCTTACTTCCCTGACTCCTTATTGTGCCCTCTAGCTCCTGAACAGATATTCATGAAAAATCTTGCTCTAGCCCCTGAGGAATTTTATTTACCTATTCTTTGAAAGAAAGCACAGAATTCTAGAGCTGAAAGAAACTTCAGGAATATTGTAGTCTGGGTAACTTAAAGCCATTGCTCCATACAAACTCAATATTTTATCAGCACCACCCACATAAACTTTGGAATTATATAGTACATTTCTTTCCATTTATTATAAAATCTCATTCTATTTCTAGTCTGGAATTTATAAACACTTAAAGAAAATAAAAATAAAAACAAATATCCAAACAAAAAAAGCTCACACTCACAGAATATCTCATTGCAAAATGCTTTTAGAGGGCAGGGCACAGTGGCTCAGTAGGTAGAGTATTTGCCTGCCATGCCAGGGACTGGGGTTTGATTTCCGGTGCCTGCCCATGACGAAAAAAAAATTTTACAAAACCTCTATGTATCCTCATTGACATTTTTTTTGGGGGGGGTGCATGGTCCAGGAATTGAACCTGGGTCTCCCACATGGAAAGTAAGCATTCTATCACTGAACCATCACACTGACTTTTATTTCTTTTAATTAGCATCTCAATTTAATGGTAAAACTGCTTCACAATTACTAACAATAATTAATTTGTCTTAATGGTTCTTTCCATTTGTAAATTTACTGAATAGTAAATTGCGATAGCAACATTATACAATGCTGTCGTAATTTTAATAAAAATGACAATAAACGATCAGCATTTATTGAGCCCTTACTACATGCTTGACACTGCTATTAAAATTTTACACATGTAAATTATAAATCCCTCCAAGCCATACTATGAAATATTCACTGACATTGCACCCATTTTATAGAGTAAGAAACTGAGGTCCAAATACTTTAAGTCGCTCACCTAAGTTTACATAAGTAGTAAATGGTGGAACCAGGAAGCACATCTAGGTCTTATTCATTGTACTAAAATGTCACTAGGTCAACAATGAAAACATTCTGCACCCACTGATTAATAAATCAGCTGTTGTCATCACTAAGACTAGATAGGTTAAAGTATACAAGTGTTTTACAACAATTATTTTTAAATTCATATAATAGGATCATCATGCCTAAGAGATATAAAATACTCTCCAACTTCATGCAAATAATGCTGCATTATAAATTATATACACATCTCTGTATATGATATATACCAATTATATACATGATATATATGTGTGTGTGACTTTACATATACATATTAACTTATTATCTGACACTATGAATTCCCCTTCTGTTGAATATATACATTTTCAGATGGCATTTGCATTTACATAAGTGTGAAGTATTATAGCCAGACCTTGGGAAGCACTCAGAAAAGGAGAGAGAAGGTTAAGAGCCCAATGAAGTAGAGATAGTCAAAAGACAATGTAGTAAGAAAGGAAAAGGAAATAATCCTAAAAGGGTAGTGCAAAGAACAGGAACAAGATTGGGCAATTGACGATGAGGAGTAGAGAATGTTCAATGAGGCTCATTGTAAAATTCCCTAGGTTGTAAGTTCTTAAAACAGCCACATCTATTCCTTGGCTTTAATCCTTATTTCTAAATTCGAAGATGCTGAGCTCTTTATGTATAACTTGGTCATTGCCTGGAACTTTGAGTATCTGTGTGACACCTAAGTCTCAAAATCAGAGTTCTGCAAAGGTAAATCAAAATACAGGTAAAGGATAACTCTGACTGAGTTTAAAACTTCAACCTCTGTGTGAGACAAAGGAAGAGATGTTTATTTGGTACAAAATTTACTTTTTCTGTCGCACACAGTGTGTGGTCAGTTTATTCAAACAACATAATTACATGGAACCTTGAATAGGGAATGAAATATTATTTTACACAGGTTCATGTAACATCCTGATACATCTGAGATTAATTTAGGCAGAAAATAAAAAGTACCTGCAAAGTCCCTTTGAGGGACTGGGGAAAAATGTTGAAATATTAAACTTCCCCAAATGGGGAAGACCTGATCTTCTTGCAAACGTTGAGGACTGTCAATTTGTTGCTCCAGACTCTCCATCTTGGGGCTTGCCCTTATGATATTCATTCCTGCAAAGAAGAAGCTAAGCCTACCTATAATTATACCTAAAAATCACCCCCCGACCACCACCACCCCAGAACCTCTCTTGTTACTCAGATGTACCCTGTCTCTCTTTCCACCAACACTACAAACAAACTCATTACCCTCCTCCTACCCCCTACATGGGATATGACTCCCAGGGGTGTAAATCTCCCTGGCAACATGGGACATGATTCCCAGGTATGAGCCTGGCCCTGGCATTGTGAGACTGAGAAAGCCTTCTTGACCAAATGTGGGAAGATAAATGAAACAAAGCTTCAGTGGCTAAAAGATTTCAAACAGAGCCCAGAGGTCATTCTGGAGGTTATTCTTATGCAGTATATAGATAACCCTTCTCAGTTTTTGGTGTATTGGAGTAGCTAGAGGGAAATGCCTGAAATTGCTGAACTGTAATCCAGTAGCCTTGATTCTTGAAGATCACTATGTAACTATATAGCTTTTAAGGTGTGACCATGTGATTGTGAAAACCTTGTGACTGACAATCCCTTTATCCAGTGTATGGACAGATGAGTAAGAAAATAAAGACAAATAAATAAATAAATAATAGTAGGGGATAAGAGGTATGGGATGTTTTGGGCATTACTTTTTAATTTTTATTTTATTTTATTTTTTGGAGTAATGTAAATGTTGTAAAATTGTGGTGTTGAATGCAGAAATATATGATGATACTGGGAGCAATTGATTTTATTCTTTGGATGAGCATATGGTATATGAATGTATCTCAATATAATTGCAGGAAAAATGTAAAGATTAATAAGAGTTTAATTGAACTTCTGAGATACTGTTTTCTTAAGCCTGTATAATCATAGAGGTTGACTTCACCAGGAAAAGAAGTTGGCAAAATATTTCCCTATCAATGGCTTCCTGTGTGGGACTAAAACATGTAAGACCCAGAAGATTATTTTTCTCCTTTGTTATTTTCTCCCACTATTGGTGTGCGGAAATGAATCACAGAATTTGGGGCTATAAGTGAGACCATGCATGCTTGTATGTATTCCATGTGTGTATATATTTCTTTTGCTCACATGATTTGGAATTCCTTGTAGGATTCTTATTTTTCCTTTGTATCATCAGCATCCAGGAGTTTCCTTGTCCCATTGTTGATATTGAATATCTCTTTATGAAAAAAGTTCATTCACAGAGTATCCTGTACTCACATTCCCCCAAAAATCAACTGACCCAAATTACAATAGCCCAATCTAATTCACATTCTCTTTGGAATTATGTGAACTAATTTAAAAATGTATAACATTATTGACTGAAATTTTATAGATTAAGTTTATCCTTAGTGCAGAGAAAATTTTCAGTCCCCGTCATTCTCTAAAGAGTATTTGTTTCTTAAGGTTAGATAATTTGTGAGGTAGCTTAAATTGTTTAAATTTGAGGAACTTCTTTGGGGACTGAGCAGTTAGGCTAAAGCTAACATTCAAAACTTTAATATTTAAATAATATAACTTATTGGGAATTTAAAATAGCTTTTCATTTTATGTGAGTTAATAGCAAGGTTTGAAATTTCTAAACATACCGTTTTTACAGCAGTCTTAGCCACGCCAGTATTTTATTTACTTTTATTTCCATTGTACTTCTCTTCTTGACTTTTAGTTTTCATTACTTGTATTTCTCGTTTCTCAAGTGGAATCATGTTCCTATACCTAGTAAATACATACTATGTAACAATCCATGTATATACATACTTTCTCCATATTAAGAGAAATGAATTGTACTGCATACTCAATATTATTTTTACACAGTAGAAAGGATCTTAGACTAGGAATCAGGAAAACATACATTCTAAAGTCATTCTTTCCCCCAGGGGATTTTTATAAAAGCTACTCAGGCTCCTGTTCACTGTTGATAAAAATGAATATGTTAAACATAAAATATGTGTGTAGTTCCCTACAGTTCTAAACTTATATTACAAAATTTAGCATTCATCCAGTATTCCTGGGAGTACATTAACCCATAGGTATTTATTTATTTTTATGAATATACTAAGAAGAAAGCCACATATAATTTACCTTATATGGGTGATAAGATATTGCTCCCTTCTGGTGTATATAAATAGGTGTATTTTTAAGAAACATTAAGTGATGCTACAATCATTTTAAGCAGATTTTTTTTCTGGCTATTAAAAGCAATATATAACAACTAAAATATTAGACTACTGTTCATAGCTAGCATACAGTTATTATTTCTCTATACCATTTTCTAACTGGGATATTAGTACAATATAGGTTATTTTGAAAGCAAATATTGAGCAACAGAATCTGAATGCTTTGTATTTCCTTGATCTATAAATGTCCCTTTTATAATTATTAAACTTGGAAAGTCTCATAATAACCACAATTAAAGAGATTAACAGCTATATTCTTCAAGAGATCAAACTTGTTACTTAAAGCAAAGACAGAAAATTGCACAAGAAAATAAAAATTGCTGCTAAACTTTACAATCACAGAAGTGTAAAATGCCCATTAGCACAACACATAAAACAGCTTGTTAAAATGCCTGGTTTCATTTATTACTGGAATTGAATTTTTGATAATTAAATAGATGAATAATTTGAATTTGAATAAAATTATCTTTAACTCTACGTTTTGCTCTCATCTGTGACAACTTTTTCTGCTATGAAAAGTTCATATTTCACACAGAAACACTTATATGAAGGTATTTACTATGTTTGTTTAGATGTGTTCTATTTTTTTCATGAAAATACAGCAGTCCTAAATCTACATGAAACTGAAAATTATCAGAAATTCACTATCATTTGTAAAACAAAGCAAAATCAATGGTTTTTGTCAACTGTACTTCAGTATTTAAATATTTTCAATAGCATTGTATATTTATCATGTCTTTATTTTCAGATTCAACAACTCTGATTGTCAATTCATTTTAATGGAATGAAGTGATACCAATGGGCATTTGAAAATACCCTACATTTTACAATATATGTGTGCTATTTGTTACCATATATAATCCTTACCAAAACTGAATTAATATCCCTAATTTTTGTATGTAGTACTCTAGGGCAGAGAAACTATAAGTGATTTGCCTAAGGGATCTTTTTGGGCAACATACAGATACTAGTGAATTCAAAAACCAAAGTCAAATGACTTCCTTTAATACTAATAGATACACATCTGCAATATACAAAGATAGGTGGCAATTTTGCCCTATGAAATAGCAGCAAAGCAGTTTAGGAAAGAAAAAAGGAGAACAACTACCCAATTCCATCAGACCCTTATTCACCAAGGCCTTAGAAAAATCTCAAATAAAGGTGAAAATGAATTGTGTATATGTGTGTGGGAAGGGCAGAGGTGTGAAAGTTATGTGTTAAGCCAAAAAGAAATAAGTAAAAGCCCAAGAACAGAGTGAAAAAAGAGCAATAATTTTAGGGAAAACAGTTCATTTTTCTCATTTTTTTTTTATTTCCCCCTTTCATTGTTTCTGCTCCCTTCAATTAGTTTTCCTCTTTCTCTTTGGAAATTTCCTAATGGGTCCTCTCTCTTCCTAATCTCTCTGTTTTTCTTTCTTTTTATCTCCTTTTCCGTACTTTTCATTCGACCTGTTTTTTTTCCTTTTAGGCCAATGTCCTAGAACTAACAAGATTGAAAATAATAGCCGTCTCTGGCATTCTTAAGTTGTAATTCTTGGTTATTACACTAATTAACCCACTTCATTCTAATAAAACAAAAAAACTGGATAATATAAATAAAATAAAATTTTAATTTATTTGCAGTAATAATCATAAGCGCCTATACAGAAATGCATTGCTGCAAATCCTAGAAAAGGGTTATTTATATCCACTCAACTTTTAATCACAGTACTTATATAAGTTATTTAGATTTTCCAATGGCTTTATATAGGCAAGAAACACCTTACTGCACAACCCTAATGGAACATGGCATATTATTAGGCTGATTGAATATTATTATGAGTTAAATCATATCTTCTGAAAGCAATAATAAATGGTGAAATTCTCAAATAATGGTAAGTACAAAAATTATTTTTTTCAGTTGACTCAGGAACAAAAATAACAATAAAAATATTAAGAGTAACTGTAGAACTTCTATTTGTTGAAAGCTTACATTATATGAAGCACATTCACATTATCCCATTTACAACAACCCTATGAAGTAGATATTACAGATGTACATAATGTTTGAAGAAATTTACACAACCTGCCCAAAATCATGTGGATTATAAGGGGTGGAGAACAAACTCATATTTATATGTGATTAATTCTAGAACTTACCATTGCCTATTTTTAAATAGAAGACAGTGTTAAATTTTAAAATTCTATAAAGCTATGTGATTTTAATGTATCATATGATTTTCTCTATTTCATCATTTATCAAATGAAAATTCAGCACTATTTACTTGCAAGGTTTTAAACTATTTTATGTATATAAATGTTGATTATTTATTTATAGAAAAATAATGTATCTTCTACAAAGGTTCCAAGTACTAGGGTAACTTTCCAGAAACCTACAACCTCCAGATGGGTCCCTGGACCAGACAAGCCCTGAAATGCAGAGGGCCAGCCTCTCCAGAACATCAACTAGTTTCATCCCCCTATTCCATATTATCAACAGCCCCTTCCAACTTGAAAAAATCAGAATATAGCCCAAATACCCCTAAAGAGTGGGAGAAAGATCAAAGGAGATGGTGGAGTTATACAGAGAAGGTCGGGTTTAATAAATGAATATGACTGCTGAATCATTATTTTGATATTTCTTTTAGGCTGCAGTACCTTAGAGCAGGTTGAAGTAAAAATTTAAAATTATGGAATTATAACCCATACCAAACTCTGAAATCTGTTCTACAACTAATTGTTGCGATGTACTTTGAAATTTATTGCTTTTTTGTACATGCTATTTTTCACAAAAAAAAAGAAAAAAAAGAGGAGTAGTATAACAGAAAAAATAGGATTTAACAAGCGAGTATGAGTGCTGAATCATTATATTGATATTTCTTTTGGTCGCCAGTGTCTTGGAGCAGCTAGAAGAAAAAAGGAAAGATCATGGACTGTAATCCAACCCAAGCTTTAAAATCTGTTCTATAACTACCTGTTAAAATGTATTTGTAAATTTATTGCTTTTTTTTTTAAATATATGCTATCTTTTACAATAAAAGAAATGTTAGAAAAAAAAGAAGAAATGAAGAACTGGAACATATATAGTTACTGGGAAAGAAATTTGGTAGTAAGATTGCTATGTTAGATGCACATCTAGTTAATGTCCTGTGAAAAATAAAACTTTAAATTTTGAAAAAAATCTAATTTTACTTGTAATAAAATGTCAATAAAAATGAAATATTTCTTTTGACTATTAAAAAATTAAAAAGAAAGTATCTCAATTCTAAAATATAAATGTCTATAACACAAAGTTATAAAATGTTTCACCCTCAAAATTATGTTTTCATTCTCAAAACAGATCGAGCCTTATATAGTTATTTATTTTTCTTTATTAGAGAAGATGTGAGTTTACAGAACAATCATGCATAAACTACAGGATTCCCATATACCATCCTATTATTAACACCTTGCATTGGTGTGGAACATTTACTACAATTAGTGATAGTGCATTTTTATAATTATACAATTAACTTTAGTTCATGGTTTAACTTAAGGTTTACTGTTTGTGTAGTTCCATGGATTTTTAAAAAATCTTTATTATTACCATATATATATTTTCCCTTTTAACCACATTCAGATATTTATTTCAGTGCTGTTAATTACCTTCTTCATAATGTTATGCTACCACTAGCACCATCTACTTCCAAAGCATTTCCATCATTCCAAATAGGAGCCCTGTAGGTTTTCAGCCTTAACTTGATAGCATATTGAGCAGCAATTTGTAAAATGTCATTTGCAAAATGAGAAAAAAAATTTCATTGTGATTATAATAATAAACTTTAAGTACGATGATAAAGCAAACCAAACTGCTTTATACTGGTCTGGAGTGCTGACCATCAGAACTCTTTTTTCTTATATTTAACATATGCAGCTTTCTTAAGTAACATAAAGAAGGTGATATTAATTAGGAGACTGCTACTAATGAGCATCTTCAGAGTTAATGAACTAGTGACAAGTTAGCTTTTTCTTCTGATATAAGCGCATGGAGGATAATGAATGGGTGAGGAGTAGATAGGGCTCCTGTTGGCAGGATTACAGGAGGAGCTTGACAAGATTGAACTTCACCTTGGACGGAAACCACTTTGGTGTGCAGCCAGCTTATTGGGTCAGCTACACTGAGACCTGATTAACTCCTCGCTCATTCCTTTTGCAAAAGGGATTGGAGATAGTAGTCCAGAAGCAGTGAAAATGATGGTCCTTGAGGACCACCATCCAATCTATTAACTGTCACAGTGCTACTTAGATAAATACCTTAATAGCAAGAGCTTATCTTAAGTGTTAACTGAATCCAATAAGTAATGGCATTCCCCTTTTAAAAGCTAACATTCATGGTTTTATATTTAGGTAACACATAGGGATAAATTAGGGTGGTTTGGAATAAGAAATGTATACCTATTAATATAGATATGGTTAATTTAGTTAATGGGAACAAATAAGAAAAGCAATGGGACATTCAGAAGAACATTAAGTTTACTGAGTACCTTTTACAAACTAGGCATTATGCTAGGCACTGTACATATATCCTAACCTAATTCCTACCACAATTTAAGGTTTGTATCATTTCCATTCAGAGTCTGCTATGTAATCTGTGGGCTCCACTGCAAAATGAAAATGCAGGTCCCCAACTGGGTGAGGAAGCTGATGTTCCCTTTCCACAGGCCCCCCATCCTGACCCGTGGTGGACAGATGGACCAATCATTGGGGTGCACCCGGGACCTGGATGGGGACGGGTGGGAAGTTATGAGCTGAATGGCACATGTGTGGGGACAGGAGCCGGTGCTGCAGTCTTGCCCTGCTCCCAAACACCACGGGACAGGGGGAGCATATGCCAGACCCTGGCCTGTCCCACACCCATGTCCACCTCCCCAACAACAGTGGAGGGCAGCAGTAGAATGTGGACACCCCCCCAGCTGCCATTCAGGTGGAAGGTAGCAGCTGTTACAGAGCAGGAGACAGGGAGGCCTGGCGGGGAGGGGGCAGCCTAGAAGCCATCCTAGAGCCCAGGGAGGTGGGAACACTGTGGGAGATGAGACTTCAAGTCCCGGGACATATTCCATTTCCCACCAGACTTCACTTACCAAACAGAATTTCAAGATGGCAACCACAGAAAATTAAATCCCAAATGCTAGGCTGGGGGTCCTGTGAAACTGCACTGTCTATATGCCTAAGAAACCTGCTGCTAGTCCTTTCCAATTTTACAGATGAGAAAACCTAATAGTCACACTTAACAGCAGGCACAAAATACGAGAGTGGACCAAGGAGGTGGCTGAAAATCAAACGTTTTTTCCACTATGTCTAATTGCCCATATAAACTTACCACTCATAAAATCAATGGAAAATATTTTAGAGTATACTATTAATTTTAAGTATTTGGGGTAAATAGAAAAGAGATAGAAAACAAAAAGTATGAAGAATCTAGACTTTGCTTCAAAGGACTGATAAAACATTAATAATCGTGTCAATCTAGCAAAGCACTGTACCATCAGAAAATAAGTAACACTAACATGTTTACATATTTTATATGGTATTAAGGTGACTATTGACTATCACATGAGGGATTTATAAAATGGAACTAACATTTTTAACTTGTTGAAAAGATTTTCCATCAGTCACAGATGTACCCATACACATACATACATATATAGTAGAAATCACTTAACCAAATTTATTTTACTATTATCATAATCCGTGGTCTAGTATGATTCTAAAATATGCAAAACTACATGCCTAGAGTCCATAGAAAAAATGGTCTGATAAGTAGAGTTCTAGAATCTACAAAGCCATTAAATTAATGAAAGGTCAAGAATGAGATTGGAGTAAAACCATGTTCCAAGGCATCATGCAAATAATGGTCAAATATCCCTCAGAAGAGCATGGCAGAAATAAATTAATGAGTTCTACTACTGATTTAAACTTTATAATTTATCACTGTATGTTCCCTAATAAACTTTTAAGTTTCCTATACAAATTCTCAGTGGTTAAACCACCCAAGACTTGGCTGAGAAATCATTTCTCCTTATTTGCATTTTCTATCCACCTTTCTTCACTTCCAGACTAGATAGGGTGCTACTTCTCAACGCTCTCTTTGAGTCTTGTGCACATATTACATCCAGCATTGGTACCTGGTGTTTAATTATCCTCTATCCTCCTCTCTTCCAGATCCTCAGAAGAGATGGATCTGGGCTTGTTTGCTTCCATATCATCCGTGCCTATCAGTGTGTCTGGGGGGTGGAAAACATTGGATGTCACATGAGTGAATGAATGAAAGAGAGGATGGACCTTTCTTTTCTACCTGAGGCCAGAACTAATATTTGCCATGCTCAGCAAGACACTGTTATATATACACTATCAAATGTTCAGTCTAGAAACCAATGAAAACCCTTCTCAGTCATTTAGAAGGGTCTAAAACTGATGTTGATATAACCACCTAGGGACTAAAGTAAAAATTCTGCCTGTGATAAAGGTGACCCATTTTGTACTATTAGGCTTATTTTGATTAAATAATATTTTGGATGCTGGTCTCAAATTCTAACTACTTTAATCTTCGTTTTTTAATAGAGAAAATACTTCAAGTTGCAAATAACTTGCTTTCTAATGAAATCTTGGAATATGACTCATTTCCAGAGAAGGAAAGGAATCTGTACATCTGTGGAAATACTGTTTAGTAATGGGCTTGTGTCCATGGTTGTTTCAAACCTGGAGACTCAAAAATTAAACCTCAAAGAGATCTGCTGAATGTTTGAACATTTTGATTTCACATCCTATTTTCTTAAGTCAATTATGTAAGGAACCACCAAATGTGAGAAGGTATGTTCCTACAGCTACAGGATATTTGTATATATTAAACACTCAGCATTAACTAGACTCCAGGCTAATATCGATTTCTGTCTGGGTAATAATTGATATTAGTCTATTTCTTGATATACAACTTTAACAGTTGTAATTAGCTCTAACCATGAAGCCTCTGTTAGGTAGGAGTGGCTTTTCAAATATAAGCAAATCCATTAAAGCCAGCCCTGGCGCACAGTAAATATTTGCTATCAGCTACCTATTCTTCATCAATTTTGTAAAGTTGGAAATTTCTCATCTGCCCTATTATCAATTCTGCATTTTCTTCTTGATAAAAAGTAGATAATTTGAGAAATTTAAAAGTAAATGAAATTATAGGGAGAGTGAGAATATATATATATGTGTGTGTGTAACATATATATACATCTTTGATACCTTTAATTCCACTAACAAATATTTAAAAATTAAAATCATAAATCAACTTCATATTAAAACAGGATATTTTCAAAGTACAGTTACAAAATGTGTCTGCTACAGGACAGTAAATATATTAAGGAATGCTTTCATTTTTTACAAAATTCCCCACTAAATGTAATTTCATAAGGACCAAGAACAAAACTTCATATTTTGCAGATATACCAACCAGTTTTAAGCAATCACTGTGATGTAAGAAAAAGAGGCAAAGACCATTTTAGTTGTTTTTAACAGGTTTTATTAGCTTCTACTCAATTTACTGGTGTACGTGGTGGGTTTGCACATGGCTGGTTTAGCACTGTAAACCTCTATAGCAGAGGTCAATCCTGATGTCAAGTTATGTTCCTAATACCAACGACTCACACACTGAAGTATTAATCATAGACCTCATGAATAGCACTTAAGAAGTGAGAGGGCAAAGCATGTTCAGCTACAGGTGCAAGCACCTGACTGCCTTCTCTGCCAAGTGGCAAGGCACGTTCTTCAGTAGCCCTAGCCTTCCAGACTGGCCACTTTAATGGTTGTGTAGAAATCTATATGTAATTGAGAACTATCTGACTTTGGTCCTTTCTGATGACAGCATGGTTCTCATCTAACTCTACTCTTGACAAAGCACTGGGATCTGAAAGAAGTACTTATTGTTCCTTGGATCTTGAGTTTTAAATCTCTTTTCCATTAATTAAGATGTCCTAAACATTGAATGAAGCAGGCTCTTTTTTTTTGTTTTTGTCTGCTGTATGGTGGGGGTCACACGTCATTCTTTTTCCATGTGACTATTCCATTACTGCAGCACCATTTGTTAATTTTTTTTTTAGAGGGAGAGGAGTGCATGGGCCAGGAATGGAACTTAGGTCTCTCACATGGCAGGGGAGAATTCTACAACCGAACTTTTCTTGCACTCTCTTCTTTTCAGTTTTTAAATCCAAATTAAATTTATTTATTTTTGTCCTTTAAAGGTTCATTCCAATTTTTTGTTTGTTTGTTGCTTGCTTGTCTGCTTATTTGTTTTAAAATGGTTTTCAACATGTGCACCAAAACATAATAGAAGCTTTTAGTTCTCCATTGCTGTGGTTAAATCTGCGTCAGTTGAGGAAAGGGTACATCTACCCCAGAGGAATTCTGGTATTTAGAACTTGTTTTACATATTTTGCTAATGACTCTAGGCTATCAGATACCCTGGTAGATCCTCAGGAATCCTATCTGGTGGAGGTTATCTCAGGTCTCTAGGATGATTATGAGGAAGTCCTTGGGGCCACAATCATCAGTCTACAAAAAAATCCATGGGGTTGTGATCAAGTAAGAGAAGCTTCCTTAGGAGAGGCTTCAGAAGCTAAGTCTGCTAAATCCCAATGTCCCTGATCAAGATAGATTATAAACATTAACAGTTTACTCCAACCTGGCTTGCAGATTGCCTAAAACAAGCTTAGAAATGAATGAACTCATGTGAGGTGAAGAAGGAAGAATATAAGATTGAAATAAGTAATGGATAGAGAAGAGAAAGGAGAAAAAGAAGCAAGGCAGATAGCAAGTGGAACAGAGAGAGAAGGGCTGCAAAAGGTAAAGCACTCAGAAAAGAAAGATGAAATGGGAAGTACCATAGGAAGAGCTAATTAAATGGGAGTTGAGTAAGAGAAAAAGAAACAAAAATTCAGTTACTTAAAATTCAAGCTAAATGTGAAAAGACATTCTATTATTACCCTGGGTGCGGATTTCAGGGGATTATGATTTGTTCTCTTCTGAGCCAAGTAATGAACTTTTGGAGAGCAGACTCTGCATGTGGGGAATGCACACACAGGCTCACGTGTGTGCATGCATGCGTGTGCATGTACTTGCATCCTGGTATCTTCAACACTTAGGCAAACTGCCTGATAAATAGTAAATTCTTAATAAATGCTTGTTGAATGACTGACCTCCAGTTAGCCATCCACAGTCATTCAATTTGTTTTGATTCATAAATCATGAGAAGAGATGCTCTTAATCAGATAACTGGAACAACCCACTAATCTAGAAATAATACTCTGCTCTAGAGGATTAGCAAAAAGAGACTATGACACTGGAGGCTGGATGAAATCAATCTCTTTCCAGATGTTTTAGTTTCTTAGAAACAGATTTTCTGGGACACCAAAGAAAAGTCTAGCACTTGAGTAAAGAAACAGTAAACAACGCATCACTTCTACTAAATGGTTTTTTTTCTCATATTTCAGGCCTTGCAGGTTTGCAAAATATGCTTCTAGCAGATGGCATTTTGCATAGATAATAAAGATGTTCACATTTTCAGAGTCTTGTAATTACCTTAAGAATTAAGAGAAGGAAAACAGAAAAGAAGAGGGGTAAATTCCTGCCGTCTCCCCTCCTTTTCAGTTTCATTATTGTAATCTGTATCCCATTTCAGTTTTCATTACTCTCAGAAGATACAGCAGGCTGATAGACAATGAGAGTAGTCTGCATTGGAGAGATAATTTAATTGCTCTGCTAAAAAAGAAACTCAGTTCACAAAAAATAGGGCCAACCTTTTAGATTTGATTCTACAGCTCAAATGTCAGCTATGCCATACATTGTATGCGACTTGAAAGAGCATAAATAGAAACAAAGATTTTAAACATTTTATTCTACCTCCCTACTATTTCATCCATTTCATAAAAAGCCCTCAGCGGCATCTAACAAACTTAAAACAGAACAATCCTTAGGAACATGTCAAACTAGTCTAACATATGAATCTGTTGGCTGTTTTTAATGGAACCCATTTATGGTGCTGTATATTAAATTGCTGGGAGACTTCCAGAATTCTGGCTTGCAAAATTCATGGAAAATGAATAGTGTGGCTACTGTGAGTGTATTCATTTGCATATCAATACTGAGAAATCTGTCAGTTTCATTGAAGTGATAATGATTGAGGTCTAGGAATAAAGGTGTGGGGTTTGGATATACACAGAGGTCACCAGAATTTTCTCTGCTTTGGATGCCAACATTTCAAATTATTTTCCCACTAGGATCGGCCAGGTCCTTCACTCTTTTGTGTCCTCTGAGGCATCATTATGGAAGTCTGAATAGGACTAAAGTGGTGGATGGTTTAGTTAGGAAAATAGTCTCATCCAACAACTTTTTTTTCAGAGAAAATAATACTCTGCCAAAATTTCAAAGCCCAACAGCTTGAGATCTCTGTCTCTTTTCCTTTTTGGTTGCATTCTTTTTTTTTTTTTAATTAAATTAAATTAAATTGGAACATTTTTGGTCAAGAAAGCCAAGTTATAAGCAATGGCATATCAAGAATGGACAGATTTTTTTA
>PVIY010021271.1:0-42690 GCA_004026745.1 Myrmecophaga tridactyla
AGAATAACCTCCAGGATAACCTCTCGACTCTGTTTGGAATCTCTCCGCCATTGACACTTAGTCTCATTTCACTCTTCCCCCTTTGGTCGAGAAGGTTCTCTCAATCCCTTGATGTTAATTCTCAGCTCATTCTAGGGTTTTTTCCCGTCCCTTGATGCTGAATCTCAGCTCATTCCAGGTTCTCTGTCCCATGTTGCCAAAATCCTGTCAAAAATTTTTACCACACAGAAAATTTTTCTCACAGTCATGTACCAAAAAAGTGGTATCTTTGCTCTGAGAATTTTTTGACTCAATTATATACTGAATATAAATGTATTCCTTTCTAAATAGAAGATTTTTTAATTTTTGAAAACTAAGTTCGGTTTGTGCAAAGTTGTTCTCAGTGCTCTGTAAAGCCTATATTCTCATCATTGGCGGTGTTTATCTGGTGGTTGTTTTTTGAAGGATGAGGTAAAAATTCCTGGCTGGGATTTTCTAAAATAAAAACCAGGAATTACCTCAAAATACTCAAATGCTCGAATAATGTGGCAGGATTATGTGAGGAAGAAAATCTGCGCCTTGTGTTAGTATTGAGGTAGTAATATCATTTAAAACAGCTGAGAATAGGGCATAAGCGATTGGAGTTTTTGATGGAAGGAAGAGTGGGGGCTGGTAAGAAGGTGGAAAGGATGCATGGATATGTTGACTAGGGTGAGTGTTTGGGACTTTGGAGAGCAGGAAGCCATGATGAATGGGACAATTACTGCTGGAGGGCCGAGTCCGGGAGAGAGCAGCAGGATGGCGGAGCCTCTTTCACCACTGAGCTTAGATATGTCCCTAGAGACACACACTCAGGATGCCCCTGGAGAGTCATGTGTGAAGTTTTCTTTTTTTCCTCACGTGTTCCGTTTTTATAATGCCTAAAAAATAAGTGCCCCACTTCTTAGAAACTCAAGCACTTTACCGAACATTGCACATGACACTCCATTATAATGACCACATGCCAAAGAAGCTAGTGAGTTTAGAAAATTGATGACTTTAGCACTTCTTTATCTCCTCCTCAATCCAATTCATCAAACGCTGATGAGCATTATTACATATCAGGCACTAGGCTGGGCCCTGGGGTTAAAAATAAATAAATAAATAAATAAATAAATAAATAAATGAATACCAGCGGAATGATTAGATGGATAAATGGATGGATGGGTATGGATAGAGAGTGACAATGACATGAGGCTTTATTAGAGAGAAAATATCTATCAGATAAGGAGGAGAGGAAGACAACCTCAGAGCCATGGTTTCGCCAGGAAATAGTAACTTGATGTGCTGGAATATAGGATGTGGAAAAGAATCCAATGGGAAAGATAGTAAGTACAATGGTAGTGATTAATTATTGAGCACCTTCTTTGCATTATAAAACTAAGTTAAGCCCAGATGGTAAGACCCTAAATGTTATGCTAAGAGATTAATACTTTATATTTTATTATGAGAGCAAGAAGAAGTTCATAATTAGGGTATGCCCCTGAGAAACTTGTGAAAGAGTTGGTAAGACCGAAGTAATCTAATCATGGCTACAATTATTGAATATTTATTTTATTTTTATGGATCGGGCTAAGATTGTGAGGCATTATCTCCTTTCTTAGGTCCAAGTTTATTATAAAGTATAATGAAACTTTAAGGGCTTTGATTAAATTTATAGTGATAGAGATAGAAAGCAGTGAAAAACTTAAAGGGCTGTAGGGAAATATTTCAGAACCTTAATAATTCATTCATTCACTCTTACTCATCCACGCATTGAACAAACATTTATTAAAGCACTTACTATTTGCAAGGCTCTGGGCTAGGTACCAGAAGCCAGGTAAGTGCTAGAGGGCTGTGCTTACTGTGCCAAGAGCTGTTCCAGTTGCTGTGCAGGTAGGTAAGTTATCATTTTCATTATTATAGATGAAATAAAGACAAAGAGATGTTAATTAACTTGTCCAACTCAGGATAGCTAGCATGTAGGATTTGGCCCACATGGTTTGGAAGCAAAGTTAGCAACTTTGCCACTCTATTCTACTTTTCACACATGGATAAGACCTCTGACATCAAAAAAAGGCAGCTTTTTAGTTGGGGATAAAGACATGGAAACAAATAAATAAAATGTTCCAAGTATTTAATTCCATTACATAAAGGGCCATGAGTTGCTTCCAGGTTTTGACTATTAAGAATAAAACTGCTATACATATTCATATACAGGTTTTTGTGTGAACATAAATCTTCATTTCTCTGGGACAAATGTCCAAGGGAATGACTGCTGGATTGTATGGTAGTTGCATGTTTAGTTTTTAAAGCTGTTTTCTAACCTGGTTGCACAATTTGACACTCTCACCAGATCTTCTACGTTCTTGCCAGAATTTGATGTTGCCACCATTTTTTATTTTCACATTCTGATGGGTGTGTAGTGATATAGCATTGTGGTTTTAATTCACATTTTCCCACCACCTGAATGATGTTGAATATCTTTTCTTGGGTGTTTTAGTTTGCTAATGCTGCCAGAATGCAATATACCAGAAATGGAATGGCTTTTATAAAAGGAATTTATTAAGTTACAAGTTTATAGTTCCATGGCCTTAAAGATGTCCAAACTAAGGTATGCAGAGAAAGATACCTTGCCTCAAAAAGGAAGGCTGATATCTGTCACATGGGAAGGCATGTGACTGGTGTCTGTTGGTCCCTTCCATTGCTTCCTATCTAAACATCTGTGGGTTCACGCTTAGCTGCTCTGGGTGAAAAACTCTGAGCTTTATCTCTTAGTTTAGCATTTCCCAGGGCTGGAGATTTCTTCTCTTCAGGTTCTGGCTATTTCTGTGAGTCCTTGCTTAGCACCCGGGATATTTTTGCCTCAATCTCCAAATGTCTCTGTCGGTACTCCAAGCAAATGTCTGTGTCTATGTCAGCTCTGAGCTCTTTTCCTTCTTTGTGAACTCTCTTAAAGACTCCAGTAAACTAATTAAGACCCACCTTGAATGGGCAGAGTCACATCTCCATTTAATCAAAAGGTTATACTCACAATTTTGGGTGTGCTCACAGCTCCACAGAAACAATTCAGTTTCCACCCTAAATAATAGGTCTGCCCCCACAAGATTGGATTAGGAAAAAGAACATGGCTTTTCATGTGGTACGTAACATCTTCAAATCAGCACAATCTTCTTATTTGCTGCTGTATATTCTCTTCCCTGACATCTCTTGCCCATTCACTAATTGGATTGTTTTTTATTTTCTGTTGAATTTGGAGAGTTCATTATATATTCCAGACAGTAGTCTTTTGTTGGCTATGTGGCTTGCAACTATTTTCTCCCAGTCTGTAGCTTGCCTTTAACAAGATCTTTTGCATAGCAAAAGTTTCTAATTTTGACAAAGGCCAATTTACAAATTTTTCTTCTGTTGTCAAGTCTAAAAACTCTTTGCCCAGTCCTAGATCCTGGGGATTTGTTCTTTTTTTTGTTTTATAGTTATATGTTTTATATATAAGACTATGATCCATTTTATGTTAGTTTTTTCTATACAGCATATGACTTAGTTGAAGTTTTTTTTGGTATGTGCGTTTTGTCTATGGATATTCAATTACTTAGTATCATTTGTCAAAAAGTCCATCTTTCTTCTGTTGAATTGCTTTTGCACCTTTGCCAAAAATCAGTTGGGCATATTTATGTGTGTCTATTTTCTGTATTCTCTATTTTGTTCCATTGATCTATATGTCTATCTCTCTGCCAATACCATACAGTTTTGATTATAATAGCTATATAAAAAGTCTTGAAATCAGGTAAACTGATTCCTCTCACATTATTCTGTGCCAACATTGTTTCAGCAATTCTAGTTCCATTGCTTTTCCAAGTAAATTTTAGAACAATCTTGTCTATATTTACAAAAAATCTTGCTGAGATTTTGATAAGATTGCATTAAGCCTGTTATATCAATTTGAAGATAATTGACATATTTGCTATGTTTAATCTTCTAATCTATGGATACAGTATGTCTTCATTTATTTAGATCTTTGCTTTCTTTTACCAATGTTTTGTAGTTTTTAGCATACAAATCTTGTAAATATTTTGCTAGATTTACACCTATTCATTTTTTAACGATTGTATTTAAAATTTTTGTGTTCCTGTGTTCATTGCTAGTATATAGAAGTATGATTGATTTATGTGTGTTTGTCTTATATCCTGTGACCTTGCTGAACCCAGCTATAAGTTCTAGGAGTTGTTTTGTATATTCATTGGAACTTGCTACATAGACAATCATGTCATCTGAAAATACGATATTAGGGTTCTCCAGAGAAATAGAACCCTAATATGTGTGTGTGTATATATATATATATTATATATATATATAATATATTATATATATTTACAACTCTTAAGGATTTATTATAGGAATTGGTTCATGTGACCATGGACATTGAAAAAAAAAACAGCTCTTTGTTTCATTGATTTTGCTACTGTTTTTCTCTTTTCCTTTTCATTGATTTCTACTCTTTATTTTTTCTTTCCTTCAGTTTACTTAGGAGTCAATTTGTTCTTCTTTTTCATGGATTTTGAGGTGGGTGCTTGGATTACTGATTTGAAACCTTTCTTTCTTTTTAATGTATAATTAATGGTGCCATCCCTCTTGGCACCACTTTAGCTGTGTCCCATAATCCATTAATTATTTAGAAGAATGTTATTTAGTTTCCAAGTCTGAATATTTCCCAGTTATCTTTCTCTTATTGATTTCTAATTTTGAACCCATTAGAACACACACTATATGTTTCAGTTCTTTTATATTTGTTGAGATTTCTTTTATCATCCAGAATATGATATGTCTTGGTACATGTTTAAGGCACACTTGGAGAGAAGGTGTATTTTGCTGTTATGGGTGGAGTGTTTTATAAATGTTGACTAGATCATGTTGATTGATGATGTTGAGTTCTGTATCCTTGCTTACTTTCTGTCTAGTTGTTCTATCAGTTGTTGAGAGAGGGGTGTAAAGTGAGCAGCTATGATTGTGTATTTCTTTATTTCTTCTTTAAATCAGTTTTTCTTTGACGTATTTTGAAGTTCTGTTGTTTGTTGCATGCACTTCATTATTATTATGTCTTTTTGGCAAACTGACCCTTTTATCATAACGTAATGACTCTATATGTCTCTGGTAATTTTCTTTGTTCTGAAACTTGTCTTCTCTGATATTAATATAGGCACTTTTCCTTTCTTTTGATTATTGTATACATGATATATCTTTTTCTATCCTTTTGTTTTTATCTAGCCTATATAGTCATATTTAAACTGAGTTTCTTGTAGACAGTATACAGTTGATTCATTTACTTTGTTAGCCCACTCTGCTAATATTTATCTGTTAATTGGTGCATTTGGAACATTTATATTTAATGTAATTGTTGATATATGTGGACCTAAGTGTGCTATTTTATTTTTTGTTTTCTGTTTCTTCTCTTTGTTTTACCTTTCTCTGTTTTCTTTTTCTGCCTTCCTGTAGATTACTTGAACATCTTTTAGTATTCATTTTTGTTTTATCCATAGTCTTTTTGAGTATATATCCTTGTATAGCTTCTTTCATGGCTGTTCTAGGTATTACATTACATGTATACAACTTATCTCAGTCTACTGGTATTATCATTACACCTGTTTCAGTTAAATGTAGAGACCTTACTTCCCTGTATATCCCTTTATTCTCCCTCATTTTTAGTTGTCTTAAATATTTCCTCTCCCTATATTTAGAACCACAACATGTAGTGATGCAGTGTTATAATTTTGCTTACACCATCAATTAGAAAACTCAAGAGGAGAAGAAAAGTCTATTCTATTTACTCATATTTTTGCTTACCATGCCCTTCCTTCCTGATGTTCATAGTCTCCTTAGTTTATCATTTTTTATCTGTTTAGAGAACTTCTTTTAGTCATGACAAATTCTCTTCATTTTCCTTCATCTGAGGATGTACTGATTTCCTTTTTATTCATGAAGAATATATACCTGTTGTTTGTTGCTTTTTATGTCTTTTTTGGGAAACTGACATATCATTATATGATAACTCTCTATGTCTCTGGTATATACATGTATATTGGATATAAGATTCTAGGTTGGTAGTCTTTTTATTTCAGTACTTGAAAAATGTGCCAATTCATTTTGGCCTCCAGATTTCTGATGAGTAATCTGCTACCATTCAAATTAATTTTGCCCTATTGATAATGTCATTTCTCTTGCTGCCTTCAAGATTTTTCTTTTAGTTTTCACAAGTTTGACTGTGATGTGTCTTGGTGTGGATTTCTTTGGGTTTATACTGTTTGGGATTTCCTCAGCATCTTGATTCTATAGGTTTATGGTGTTTTATTTTTGTAGTTTTTTGGGTCAAATTTGGGACATTTATAGCCATTATTTCTCTGAGGATTTTTCCAGCCCCACCTTCTTACTACTTTTCTTTTGGGACTCAAGTAACATAATGTTAGATTCTGACTGATCCCTGAGACTGTGTTTACTTTTTTTATTCTACTTTTTTTTCTGTTTTCAGATAGGATAATTTCTATTATCCTATCTTCCTATTCACCGATTCTCTGTGTTTTTAAATTTGTTTCAAATGTCTTTGCAGATAATTCTAATATCTCTTTCATCTTGGTGTTGGTATCCATTGGTGTCTTTTTTCATTCAATTGGAGATCTTCCTAGTATGATGAGTGATTTTTAATAGAAACTTGGACATTTGGGGTATTATGTTCTAAGTCTATGGACCTTCTTTAAGCTTTCTGAGATTTTTCTTTTTGCACCACTCCAGCAGATGGAGGGGGTGTAGTTTTGTTAACTGCCAGGTTCTTGACACCTGAGAGGATTGGGTGGCTCCTCATTACTGCTAGGTGCCATGGGTGTTCTGGTCCCCACTAGGCCTTCACTTATACTTCCTTGGCTAGAGAGTTAGGAGTGACTCATATAGTCCCTACTGACATCATGGGGCAGGGAGATAGATTCATTACTGCTGGCAGTGGTAAAAGTCCTGACTCTCCACCAGGTATCTTCTGACATGACTTCAGCAGGGGTGGGAAGGGGTCTTTCCTTGTTGCTGGTGGGGTAAAAGTCCTGCCTCTCCATCCTTTAATGATGTAGGTGTGGGTGGGACCGCAGTTTTCTCTATGGTGTTTGGCTGTAGTAGAGTGGTTATTATCAAAAAGTTTTCTGTCCCCCTAGGTTATCCCTTTGGCTAAAGAAAGCAGAGGTTTTTTTGAGGGTTTTTATTTTTTGCATGTACTTGGTATGCCTAAGTTTCTGGCTTGTTCAGCTACAATCTGCAATATGTGAAGCACAAAGAAAATCCAGGGAACTCACTACTATGTTTATCTTGTGTACTGAGGTTCCTGGCTGCTCTGTCTTCTTCTTTCCACATTTCAGAGTTTTCCTTATATATATATTATATATTTAATGGCATATATATATTATATATATAATGGCATATATATAATATATATATTATGGCATATATAAAGATTTTTGGATGTACTTAGGGGAGGAAAAGTATGTCTTGTTATATTTTCCCAGAAGCAGAATTCTCCATCCTGGTAGTTTTTGCTATGTTTGCAGATGAGGGGGAAGGAAGTTGGTGATGCTGTTATGTGAAGTTTTCATCTATTAGGTAAATGAGACAGTGCAGTTATGTGCCTAGAATGAAGGTACATGAGTTTGGGAGCAAAAATTAAATCACTATGGTTTGGATTAATCACCATAGATTATTAAAAAGGGACATAATAAAAGTTGAGGGCCTATTTGGAGTTTAGGTTCATACATTTTTGGTAGCAAAAAATCTACATTTTCTTCCATTTTTTTTCCTCCAACACACTCAGCAACCCCTCCTTACCCCCAAGTTTCTGACCTTCGGAGAGGTAGCGAATGAATCTATATTCCTTTAATTAGTGAGTGCTGAACTTTGAGTCAAATCCCAATATCTTTCTGGCTCCAAAGTCTATTCTTTTTCCACTATGAGGTCAAGGAATGATACAAGAAAATACTTCTTAGCTAACCTGTGTGGCAATCCACTAATTTTCCTGTGTGTAGAATTTCTTTCTTTTATAATGGTAATAATACCTGAATTGCAATATTTCAAAAGAATAATGTGGGATAATATCTGTCAAGCATTTAAGGTCATGCACAAATACATAGTCAGATTTAATATGGTTAAATCTTTCTGAGCATGATTACTGTAACTTTAATACTCAACAAAAGCAAGCCAAATTAGAATAATGGCAAATGAGTATTTTCTAATAAGTGGAACTCTTCAAAAGTGGAACTAGAAAAAACATATCCGTGTTTGCTTTTATGTGCATCAAAGCCCTGGAAGAATTATCAAAGTTTTCCATTACAGGGCAGGGAGCAGTGGTACTGGTCATGTGATTGTAGGAATAAGGATGATGGGTTGGAGGGGAGCTTTTTTTTTTTTTCACTTTTTTTCATTCTGCTATTTGTTTTTTTTAAAAATGTTTTATTATTAAATGATTTGAAATTTACAGAGAAGTTGCAAGGATATGACAAAGAACTCTTTTATACCTATTACCCCAATTCACCAATGTTTAACATTGTACACATTATTTTTGCCTCTAAACTTTTTAAGAATAGCTTACATACATCATGTCCCTTTATTTCTCTCTTTTTATATCAATGTTATAAATTAGTCAGGGGAGTACAAATAACACAAGGAGGGTAGGTTTTTTTACTTGTATCTTTTTATAATTTTAAAAGTTTGATCTCTGTGAATACACTTACCCAATTTTTTTAAAACAAAATATTTTACTTATGAAATTGGTATCGCCATTTCTAGGAGTGTTAATGTGTATCAATACTCTAATATCCATAACTGATATGTAAACTTGCCAGGATTTTGGCAATTGCAAATCCTGCTAGCCAAGTAGAACTATTTAGTTTTAAAAGTTGTTGTGAGAAGCAATAGTAAAAATTGGCAAGCCTTGAAAATATAGTTTAATGAAATCTAATGTGCAAAAAGGAAACACCAACATTTGTAAAAGTAAAAGTCTTTTGACTTTCTTACAAATGGTATCTTTATAATCCCCCATCTTTCACAGCATCAAGAATTTTCCAGGAAAAATAAAATGACTGAAGATTTTTCTTCCTATATAACTTCATGTGTCAGAGTCACTTCCAGATCTTGGTCTGCTGTCATCTGGTCCATCGGTTTCTTTGTCCCAGTCTGTCATAGGTGTTCCCATCATGAAAACATCACATAGGATATTCCATCGAGGTCTCTCTTCTGATTTCATTTCAGGCTGTTTGGCTTTTGGGCTCCTCTCAGTAAAACTTTTCTCATTTGTACTTCCATCCATTCCTCTAAAAACACTGATGAAATCTTTCTCAGAAACTGTTGTTATCAACTTAGCGCACTTTCTAATAGAGCTTCCAGCTTCTTTAACCTTTTCATCAACGTTTTTTTTGATGCTTCTGAACAGCACCAAATACTTGCACCACACCCCTCGGCAATTCTCCCAAGATTTCTCCCTGTTTCTTTGTCTTTGACATCTGGCTTTACTCTGCATATCATTTCCCACTCCCGTTTCTAATCAAGCTGTTTTCTTTTCTCACGTCTCTCTTGCTTTAACTTTTTTTTTTCCTTTTCCAGCTTTTGTTTTTGACCAAAATGGTGGGTTTTACTTTTAGGAGTTTTTTTGTTAAGGATCTTAGCCATGGCATCTGCCCTGCCCGTATTAGTTCCAACACTAGATTCTGCAGTATTCTCATTTTCTTTGCCACAGGTTTCAATATCCTCCTCATTGTCAGCTTCCATCGCTTCATCATCAGAAGAAAACCGGTCCTTCTCTGATCCACAGCTTCCTACAGAACCTCCACCTTCCCCAGTGTCTTTCTTTGGATTCATTTTCCAACTCCGATGCTGCGGCCCTGGTTGCCGTTTTCATCTTGTTTTTCTTTTTAGGGAATTTTCCAGTTTTTTCCCTGCAGCCCCATGGGATTCCTGATCAGCTGTGCCATTGCGGCTCACCAGAAGCTTCCCTCCAGTTGTTTTTTTTTAAAGGAAAACAAAAGGGACTGTTGATTTAAAATGTTTCCAATTCACTCCCCTGGAAGTGTTCAAGTTGAGAGTAGAGACCCATTAAGCAAGGAAGTTGTAGAGAGAGATTCCTTCCATGGGTGGAAGGTGGAATTTGATGACCTTGAATGTATCTGTGTTGTGATTACTTGAAATGTCAGTTGATTCTCTATTTTGCCAGCATTCAGTCAGGAAATAAACACTAGGTACATACCATAGTGACTCTGTTTATCTAGTCAAAGCCAGAAAACACTGTTTCTAATTGCATACTTTGTCTACTTTTTTGTCCACTGTATTACCTTTGCTAACTAAGAAGTCTTTGCATTAAAAGAGAGATTCAGCTAAAATCACTGAATTAACAGTGAAAACACTGTTTTGCCAGTGTCTGAGTGCTAGATATGGCCTGCGATTAATGAGAACAGAGTGACCTCTTGACCCACATGAAGTCATTCAGGGGCCAAGGGTTAGTTCTTTCACAAAGGAGACAGATTGTCCAATATCCTTGCTCATCTTATAGTTTCAGGCTTGTGTGTGGACAGACTGTGAACTGAGCTGCTTACCTTTCTTAACTTGACCTTTGTTCCGACTTGTGTTCTGTTTTGGATTCTGGTTCTAGTATCGTTGACCTCTGGTCTGCCTGTTTGACATGAACTATGCTCTGTGGCTAGGTGGACTATTTGCTTTTTCTCTGCTTAGAATTCTATTTTCTTTTCCTTTTGATCTGTGACAGGGTCTCAAGAAAATTTCAGTGTCTCAAAGAGAATAATTTTCTAAGTCACTGTTATCATGGAGAAGTTTTTATGATTATTTCAGCATTAAATTTCATTCTTGGAACAACAGTGACATTGCCACATGATAAAAAAAGGGCTCCATGCAATTGTCATTAAGTCAACACAGACGTATTGTGGGATCCTGTAACCTTTACAATGTGTTGAAATTGTGAAGAAAATTCATTTGTGTGTTTTATTTCATTGAGCATAATTAGTCAAATTTTATAATAAAGCACAA
Organism: Myrmecophaga tridactyla; assembly: GCA_004026745.1. Classification (NCBI taxonomy): domain Eukaryota; kingdom Metazoa; phylum Chordata; class Mammalia; order Pilosa; family Myrmecophagidae; genus Myrmecophaga; species Myrmecophaga tridactyla. The sequence goes on from PVIY010021271.1 coordinate 11,056, forward strand.
TTATCCAGAAGCTCTATCAAGTCAATTTTTCCTTCTCTCGGTCTGTGAAATGAATATTACTAACACAATATTGGAAAAGTTTTACCAATTACTACTGACCTCATACAACTAGTGAGTGGGCAGTGACTCACCTTTTAGAAATAAAGAGATCTTTTCAGGTAAACTTGGCACCAAGCAATATGCTGGAGATGTTCATTGTTAAATGAGTTAAGCAATATATCACTGCATTCCCTCAACTTCAAAACCTACCAGATACTAGTCAGTCAAGCTCATTTTATGCTATACAAAATAGAATCCAAGCACATCTTAGGTTAATTGGCTTCCAAATGGGTATCTTTCTAAAGTGCTGGGCGTTGTAAAGTCTTTATCAGCAACTTTTGAGAGAGAACCTTTGTGAAATTTGAATATGTTTTAGTATTGAAGGTCTGTTTTCATAACTGAAAATTTCCCCAGGGATGACTAAACCTAATTGATTACTCAATGCCAAATCACTGGGCAAAAATCCCCCCAGAGTTCAGCTACCTCTTGGTCATGTTTACTTTGATAAGAATATTTAACTGAGGAGGATACCAAATATTTGCTGTGTCTGGTTCCTTGAAACTTAAGTCATACATGAAAGCTTATCTAAAGCCATTGCAAGTTATTTTTTGGTTTGGATTCTAATAGGCTAATAAGCATCATATTTACAAGCACTTGTGCAAAAATATAAAATATATGAAGAGCAAGCTATGTTAATTTAATTAATATATACTTCAGAGTCATTTCTTTAACATAGTTTCATGAGGAGAAAAACTTTGTTAGTTTGCTTCTGAATCTATGCAAATGAGTTAGGTTGATTACAATATTCTTAGGCCATGGCTGAGACTTTAATCATTTCATTTTCTTCTAGCATTGATAACTGTGGGAGATCTGTTAAAGCTAGCTAATTTTTTTGTATGCTGTATGGTGGGGGTCACATTTCATTCTTTTTCCATGTGACTATTCCATTATTACAGCCTATTTGTTGAATTTTTGGGGGAGGGGGTGGGGTGAGGAGGGAAGTGCATGGTCTGGGAATCGAACCTGGGTCTGCTGCATGACAGGCAAGAATCTACCACTGAACTACCCTTACTCCTCTAAAGCTAGCTAATTTTAACCCCACTGAAAGAGATTGACTTGGCAACTTTGGAATTTCTTCTTTCTTCCCAGTTCTCTTTCTGTTCTCCTAGTACTTCAGTTATAAGTGTGTTTAATCTTCTCACTCCATCTCTTATGTTTCCTATCTTCTTTCTGAATTTTCCATTCTTTTCTCTCTATATACTTCATTTTATTCCACTTTTGCTTCTAGGTCACTAACTCTCCCTTCAGTGATGTATAATTTAATTTTAGACACATCCTTTGAGTTCCTCACACAATTAATGTATTTTTCTGTTCCAGAATTTTCATTTGGCTTTATTTTATGGTTTCTATTTGTATCAAAATTCTCAACATTGTTTTTGTCTTTTCGAACAGGTTAATAAAGTATCAAAGTCTGAGTGTAAAAGCTCATTATCTGGATTCCCCTGAGGCATGAAATCTTTTGTCTCTTATTTCTCTAGGGTTTTAATTCCATAGTCTGGTATTTTTGATTGTGCAAAACAATGCATATGAAAATATATAAAATTAATTTGAAGCATAGGATGGTATTACCTCAGTCTTTTTTTTTTTTTTAATTTGCATATGGGCAGGAGGCACCAGGGATCGAACTCCAGACCTCCAGCACGGCAGGTCGGAGCTCTGCCTGCTGAGCCATGGCAGCTGCCCGTTACCTCAGTCTTCACTAATTTCATGTTTTCTTTTAGGAGGAGGCTAGGAACACTAGCAATCCTGAATTACCTTAATCCAATTATGGAAGTTAATATGTTATAGAATTGTACTTCAGCCTCTGAAAGTCTTGAATTATTTCTGATTTATCTTTATTCCTAGGGTATAGTTTTTTGGAGTCTGTGATAGTTAAATTCAGGTGTCAACTTGGCCAGGTGATGATGCCCCATTTTTTCATTGCTGTGGACATACATCATCTATGTAAAATTCATTTATGGCTGATTTTATCTGTGGTTGGCTAGGTGAAGTGCCTTCTGCAATGAGTGACATTTAATTTAATTAGTTAGAGACTTAAAAGAGAGAGAGACCAGAAGAGAGCTCAGCAGCTCATCATACCTCATCTCAGCACTTGGAGATCAGACCCAGACATTTGAAGGTGCAGAAAGGAATCACCCCTTTCTGGGAAAGCTGTTTGAACACAGAAACTGGGAGGGAAGCTCAGCAGCTGTCCACTGTGAGCCTTCCCATGTGACAGAGAAAGCCAGAGGAAAACCAGCTGCCTTTCCTCTGTAGAATTACAAATTTGTAACTTAATAAATCCCCTTATTAAAAGCCAATCCATCTCTGGTGTGTGCATGCTGTCAGCTTTAGCAAACTAAAACAGATTGTGGGATCAGAGAAGTGATGTGCTGCTGCAGTTTGCAGATACCAAAATGTTGGAATGTTTTTCTAAATGGATAAGGGGACAATTTTGGAAAAATTGTTAGGAGCTTGATAGAGAAAGCTAGTGCTTTGAAGAGACTGTGGTGGAAAGATGGACTCTAAAGATAATTCCATTGAAAACGGGAAGGAAGACATTCTTTCTATTGGAATGCAGACTTTGAGAGTAATGAACTTGGATATTTAGCAGAAGAAATTTCCAGACTAAATGTGGAAAATGCAATCTGGCTGCTCCTTGAAGATTATAGTAAAATGCAACAGGAAAGAGATAAATTGGGGACTGAACTCTCGGGTACAAAGTAAACAGAAATTGATGGTCTGGAAAATTCTGGGCTTCCAGAAGGAGAAACCCCCAGAGAATGGTGCCCCATGTGAGGATTTACTCAAACATAGAACCAGTCAGTATATTAAAAGGCAAGTGAGAATTTGAGATGGAGTTATCCAGAAATGGAGTTATCTATTTGTCTAATGGGCATGAACCCAGCATACTGCATAGAAAACCAACAAGAGTGTTGTGGGATCTGTATAAACAGAACCACTGCCAGTATGGACTAAAAGGGACAAAAAAGGGTCAAATTGAAGGAAAAATAACTTTGGAGGCAGAACCATGGAAGCTAAGGTCTGAAGTTTCTTGGCCAGGATAGTAGATCCATCCCTATATGTGAAGAGGGTGAGTTTGCCCCAGAAGCAGAGGGCAGGCCTTCTTCTTTGTTGTTCAGGAAGGGTTGTGCCACCCCAGGCATTGGAGAAGGTGGAATAAATGAACCAGGGATTGGAGGGAGCCTGGCCACTGCCCCATTGTTCTGGAGACTTGAGCATATGCCCTGGAGATGGCAGAGATCCTGGGTGCTGCCTCATAGCTTGGAGAGGCTGGAGCTGAGAAAAAGATGGTCTCCCCAATGTCCCCAAAGTTGCAAACACCCAGTGTTTGGAGAGAGCAAAGCCACTGTGTAGGCTCTTGGGAAGAGTGGGACTGCTGCTTTCTAAAACATCGAGGATAAATGACTCTCAGACTTTGAAATCTAATGGAGTTTGGCCTGCAAGTCTTCAGAATTGTTTAGAACCAGTGACCCCTGTGTTCCTTCCAATTTCTTCCTATGGCAATGGGATTATTTTATCCTATGACTATTCCTTCTTTGTATATTAGAAGCAGATAACTTGCTCTAAGTTCACAGGTCCTCAGGCAGAAAAGAATTTTGCTTTAGTACAGACCATGCCTGTAAATAACTTTGATGAGATTTTGTACTATTTTTGAGTTGGTATTGAATTTATACTGTTACTGAAATGATTTAAGATTTTTGTGATATTATGAGGAAATGAATGTATTTTGTATATGAAAAGATGTAGTGCATTGTATGCAGGACAGATGATTATTGTTATGTGAAAAAATATGTCTGTTATTGTTTTATATTTAGAGATTAAATATGGTTTAAGGTGATGTGTATAGTTGCCAAGTTGACAAGGGGTGGACATGTGAAAGTTTCAGGTGTCAATTTGGCCAAATGATGATGCACCATTGTTCCATTGCTGTGGAGTTAAATCATCAGCATGTGAAATTCATCTATGGCTGACTGTATCTGCAGTCGGCTAAGGGGAGTGCCTTCCACAATGAGTGACATTTAATTTAATCAGCTGGAGGCTTAAGAGAGAGGTCAGAAGAGTGCTCAGCAACTCAGCATACCTCATCTCAGCACTTGGAGCTCAGACCCAGACATGTGGAAATGCTAAAAGGAATCACCCCAGGGAAAGCTGTTTGTACCCGGAAGCTGGAAGCGAAGCCCATCAGATGTCCACTGTGAGCCTTCCGACGTGACAGAAAAAGCAGGAGGAAAACTAGCTTCCTTTCCTCTGAAGAATTATAAATTTGTAACTAAATAAATCTCCTTATTAAAAGCCAATCCATCTCTTGTGTGTTGCATGCTGTCAGCTTTAGCAGACTAAAGCAGAGTCTGTGATAGTTAAGTTCAAGTGTCAACTTGGCCAGGTTTTGGTGTTCAGTTGTTTGGTCAAGCAAGCACTGGAGTGATTGTTACTGTGAGGACATTTTATGGACCTAAATCATCAGTAAATTGATTATATCTATGGCAAATGCCATCTGCAATCTACTGAGGAGACTGCCTTCAGCAATGAGAGGAGTCTCATGCAGTCAGGGGTAGGCTTCAAAAGGAGAAGTGATGATTTCAGCAGTCAGAAAAGAGAATTTTCATCTCTACTTCACCAGTCAGCTTCTACTGGGGAATTCTTCAAAAACTTTCATTGGGGTTCCCAGCTTGCAGCCTGCCCTGCAGATTTGTGCATCCCCATAGTCGTGTGATAAAATTCTTATGAAAATCTCATAATATTTGCAGATATCTCCTGTCAGTTTCCCTAGGAACACTCAGAAATACTGAGTCCCAATTTAAGATATAGCCTATTTACCAGGGTTTCCTCTCTTTAGCAAGACCTAAACTGTGAGCTTGTCCCTCTAGCCTGCAAGGCTTTTAGATTTTCTGTTCAGCATCTCAGCTTCAACCATAGAAAAGGCAGAATTCCCCCAGAAATATGACCCTGAATGCAGGACTTACTTCTCTGGGTTTCTGTCTTCTCCATAATCAGTTTTTATTTTTAGATAACTTGATGAACTAAAAAAAAACAAACCAAACTTGTCTTCCTAAGCTTTAGTCATATCACATCCCTGTACCACTTTATTTTTTGGAAAGTTATTGATAAAATTTAAAAAAATCCATTCTGAGTTTGGATCATTCTTTGGCCATATAATTATATTGGCTGGATAAATGTACAAGAGTTACATAATCTTTACAAAGACTTCTCCTTGACCTAATTGATATTTATCAGAATGAAGTTTTAAAGAAAGATTCTGTTTAAGGATTTAGGGGGATTATTTAGGAGGCCTTCATAAGATTTGTGGGAGAATAAAGTTTAGTTTTATTGACTTTTATTTACTCAATCTACATAATTGGTAGAATTAATAGTTTAATAGTAAGCTTACCTGTTGTGGATAAACTAATGTACCTAACAAAAAATAAGCACATTTGGCGAAATTTGTGACTGGTTGTCCTGAATAAACATAAGAAGGCTTTGAAAAGAGGGTAGATACAGATTCAGAGGTGGCAGGTTCAAGTCCTTGTTTGGTCATTTATTATTTGGGTGGCCTTGGGAAAGTCATTTAATCCCTTAGACTGTAGTTTTCTCATTTATGGAATAAGGCGATTGAACTAGAATCAATCACTTTAATTTTAATTTTTTGGCAGACGAATCCTTTCCTTAAAGGAAATCTCACACTGAAGTCCAAAGTTAAAAATAAATGAAGCAGTGCTGTAGTTGATCTCTCTCTCTCTCTCTCTCTCTCTCTCTCTCTCTCTCTCTCTCTCTCTCTCTCTCTCTGTGTGTGTGTGTGTGTATGTGTGTGTGTGATGGAGCATGCTCTGTTTGTCCAGCTTTGCCCTTGGGCTGGCCCCTGAGGCACCTCTGTGGAACCTTCCAGGGCTAATAGTTTCTGCTTCTGAGGACAGTGCTGAGACCAAGGATATTCCTTCTTTCTTTGCTTTCAGAGAATTCTTTGGAAATAATTATTTCCAAGTGTTTACAGCTCCTGCTTTTTTCATAAAAGCACTCTCATTTCCAGCAACAATTCAACCATGAGATTGGGAGTGGCTGCCCTAGGCTATGAAAAGAGAGAAAAAGCAGACTGGAGTTAGGAAATAATGGAAGGAAGGAAAGACAAGGGAAGAGGAGGAGCATTCAGTGAGGAATATTTTCTAAGATGCTTTACTCAGAGAGTCATTTGAAACATAGGCCTTTCCTTTTAATTTAGGACCAACTGTCCTAATGGCAAGATGCTGGCAATGTATTTCCAGAAGGCAGGCAATAAGCAAGTCATGGCAGAACCAGCTATCACACAACTGCCTGGGTTCATTTGCTGGCTTGATCATTGCCCTGTTTCCTACTATATGGGATCTGGGTATCTAAAAGGAAAACTGTTATGTGGAAGTTATTCCCTACTGTAATTTGAACATTAAGAGAATGGAAAAGGCTGATAAATGCAGGCCTAAGAGAGGAAGGAGGGGAGAAACAACAACATTTGATTTTTTTCTGAATACAGGTGATTTTGATACAGAGTTTAAATATTTGTTAGGCTATGTTGAATTAGTTGGTGGGCAAAAAAAAAAAGTGGCAAATATTAAGTATACAATTATAGAAGATGATACTAAGCCTGCCCAAAACCTGTTGGCAGCATCCTAGTCTGAATGGACCAGGATGTATTTTAGAAAATCAGAACATAAGACCAATTTCTCCCAAGCCAGATTTACCTGGAATCTCTAAAGGAGATACACAGATAGCATGTTTTTGGATATTTAATGGTATTGTGTGTGTTGGTGTGTGTGGGATAGATGTTCAGATATAGAAAATGAAAAAAACGGTATGTCAAAATACTGAGTCAGAACCAAATAGAAGTGGAAAAAAAGCATCTATGCAATTTTGTAGCCTTACATCAGGTTAGGTATGATTCGTTATTATAGTACAGTTAGTGGGTTAATGAACTAGTTAGTTAGTTAATCCGTTAATTAATCTTTCCCAGAAGCCTGTCAGGTCTGGAGTCAGGGCATGCTAGTACTGTTTTCTGTCTTCTGGCAAAGTGCTTCACTGATGCCAACCCTGCAAAGCGTCTTCTCCAGAGCAGACCTGAGCCTGGCATTCATGAATTAGCTTTGAAGCACTTTTTTGTTATTTTTAAAGCATTTTAGGGAGAGCAAAGTAAGGGTATAAAGCTGGTTCCACAGAAGCACAGGCTTTATTAATAGTATCATTATTATTTGGTAAGGAGAAATTTTTCTTTTATTAACTTACTAGAGAAATTAACTTATTTAAATGTATGTGCCAAACTTAACTCTTTTTCTGTAACAGAGCTTACCTACAGTGTCCCTAGGGAGGAAATTTTCCACGTGTTGGTGGGAGAATAGCAGTTTATCTCCATGACTCAGATGGGGCTTGAGAAGGAGAGGCATGCTGACGGGATTTTGACAAATTTACAAGCGGCTTTTGGCCTGTTTGTTGAAAAGTAATTCTAAAAGCAAGACTTTATGCCTTGGAAATAGGAAATACCTGGCCAAATTTTTCTTTCAATATACATTTCACGAAGATTTACTTGAAATTTTGAAGTATGATCAGAATTAAGTGACCTTTTTGTAGACTTGTGGAATATTAAAATGATCTGATTTCCTTATTTTATTGATCAGGGTCATTAATACGTTGAGGAAATATGAAATTGTCCCATGAGAAAAAAAAAATAATAATATTAGAGCCTGAAATAATTTCTGTTGTGGAGCCCAAATTAAAGCATAGGCCCACCTCTCCCTAAATCCATTGGCTGACCAGTATGATATAAAGAAATGACAATACAATACTGAAGATTAATGCTGATTCTACTTTTTTCTCCCCGGTGACTCTCTATAGGAAGAATATAAGTGAACCTCATTTCATGCAATTGAAAAGACACTTAGCTTGAAATTTATTAAATATATTTTAAATATACTTTGGAAAATGATTATTTACAAGGACTCTGTGCTAAATCTTTCGTAAATTAAAGGGATATTTGAGAAACATCACTTGTGTTTGTAAGCTCAAAATTTCTAATTTTGGATGTATCTGGATAATGGTGTGAGTGTGAATGGGAAGGGAATGCTAAGGAAAGAAGAACGAAGAGATAGCAAATGGGAGAACACGGCAAGATCATGTCTGGAGATCTGACTCTGACGCATGCCTTTGGAAAAAGGAAAGAACATAGCTCACAAAGCAGCTGATGAAGGTGAGTAATCTTTATAGTATGGCATAGAAAGAGCAAACAGGTTGTTAAAACAAACTTTTTCCTTTGTGCACTATTGACAGTGAGGTTATGAACTATACTGTCTGGTAAGTCAGGTCCATCAGACATTATTTGTGTGGGTGTAAGCAAAAAGAGCTTACTTATAATGCAGCTAACATCTCCTGTCCTCTGCCACAAAGTCACTGCTGACGATGCCACTTAGTAGCAGTGTTTATCTTTAAGGTCAAAGCACTCCATGGACATTTTGTTTGTTTCTTTACACCCCTAATCCTCCTAGATAAGCCCACACTGTACCTGCACCATATTTAGCCCAAGAGTTGTTAACTAACAGACTCAGTGTATGATGTTGTACCAGCCCTGCTGATTCCTAGATTTGCAGGTAGCAAGGGATGCTCCTAACCATCTCAGGCTTCTCCAACTTTGCTCAGGCCATTTGCCAAGTTCTATGGTAAACCACACACTTGGAAAGGCTGAAGTCAGCTCCACTTCAAATTCAGTTATGGGATATGTGTCCCAACCCTTGCCTGCCCCCTTCCCACTCTCACTATCTTCCTGGAAGGCAGCAAGAATGTCTAATTAGTAGGAGGAAATCTGGAGACCCACGATTATTTGCTACATCTCCTAGTTTTACAGGAAGTGTCTGAAGAAAAATCAGGGCTTCGTCTGTGGTCTTGATGTGTCCTAACTGTTCAATCACTCTGATTCTTTATAGATTACCAATTGCCAGTATAGAACAGAAAACGTTTTCATTGAAGAGGCAGAGAAAGCATGAAATACTGTAGTGAACAAGGGGTTTGTGTTCAGAAGATTAAGAGTTGAAATATAGCTCCAGCATTTACTGGTTGGTTGGCCTTGTGCTGCTTTAGTTTCCTCATCTATAAATTGGGAATAAGAAAGTTTAAGTCAGAGAGGCATTACCAAAGCAAAGAATATTGAAAGTGCTTTGTCTACCGCCAAGATTGCAAAAATTATTAATTATTTGGGTGTTTGATTTTTTGAATCCATATTTTAATGAATATCCAGCAAATTCAAGGCTTTTTAACTTTACAGTAACATTGGGTAGCTGAAAAGTTGAACATTTTTATCATTTGCTTTGAAGCAGGAAAAGGTAGAAGGAAAATGGGGAAAAAATTGCTTCGAACATTTACAACTTCCAGGTGATTGAAATTTGCAATTCCAAAAATAAAGCATTTAGATTATAGATGAATACTAGTTTAACTAGCAGCTCTTTTGACCTTGCTATATTTTATTCTTGTGTAGATCCATAAGGAAGTTAAAAGCAATGGTAAATTAAAGGTCAGATGAACTATTGCTCTTATCTTAAGGCCAAAATAAAGAAAGTTTCTGGTAGTTTTCCAAAAGTGTATAACCAATCATTCTTATAGGGCCTGTTTTAATAAATTGTTCTTTATTTTCCATGCAGAACTTTGTAAATATTTAACTTCCTTTGAGGTTTGGAATGCACAAGCATGATTTATTATTTCTAATGATTGGAAAGAGACTTGGTCTCTGCAAACAAAAGGTATGAATAGAAAAAGAATGCATAATACAATATGTGTCTTTGTAAGCAATAGGCAAAATAATGAATAAAGAGCAAAAAGGAAGTATTTCTCAAGATGGCTTGTCCTTCAGCAATGTTCAAGAGATGGTGTTAGTTATAATAAAAGCTACTATTCACCAGGCACTTATTATATGAAAAGCACGGTTTGGACTACGTGCTTTGTGCATGAGTTCTATTCTATGCAATAGAACATTAACTAATAGAGGGGTGCAAATTTGATTGTGTTGAGAATGTTATTTACCTATCTTGGTATGTGTTATGTATTGAACTGTGAACTCCCCAAAATATGCTGAAGTCCTAAACCCCAGTATGTGTGACTTTGACCTCCCTGGGAAGTAGGGTCTTTGCAGATATAATTAGTAAGTTAAGATGAGTTCCTATTGGATAAGGGAGGGCCGTAAATCCAATATGACTGATGTTAGTAGAAGCAGAGGAAAATTCACACAAAGGTGCATGGACAGAAGGAAGATGGTCATGTGAAGACAGAGTCAAAGTTTGGAGTTAAGCTGCCCTAATCTGTGGAATGCTTGTGGCCACCAGAAGCTGGAATAAGCCAGAAAGGGTCCTCCTTTTCTAGAAGCTTCAGAGGAAGTGTGGCTCTGTCAACACCTTGATTTTTTACTTTCAGCCTCCAGAATTATGAGTCAGTTTCTGTTGTTTTACACCACCCAGTTTGTAGTAATTTGTTATGGAATCCCTAGAAGACTAATCCAGTGTGGCTATAATATCAATTATTTTCAAGTCCTTTCAATGATAAATCCAAAAATCCTTGAGAAAAGATAGATTAGAGATAGAGATAGACATAAGAGAGGAGAGAGAGAGAGAGAGAGAGAGAGAGAGAGAGATTGAGAGATTAGTTGTGAGATTCAGACCTTTGTGGAAGAATGTGATTCATGATGTGGAACCAATATACAACTATTTTATCATAGTTTCTCACAGCACAATTTCAGTTATAGTCAATGAGAGTAATTATTTCTTGCTGCTGAATCAGAACTTGGGCAGGTTCCATAACTTTTCTGCTCACACTTAGAAACTGGCATATCTTACCCTCTCTTCTAATAAACAAACCTAGTCTCAGTGAATAAATCAGAGTCGCCAATGCTAAGATGACTGAATATCATTTAATGTCGAATCCTTCCCCTTTTTTCTGCCTCAGGCCTTCTTTGGACTGACAGATGTGGTAGGTGTGTCATAGTTGGCTTTTGTCTTTCTATGCACTGTGTTTTTCCTTCTCCTTGGCAACCTCTTCATCCTAGTTTTTTGAGCTTGTTTCTCACCCTGTTGAGGTTTGGAAAGGCAAGATGAGGGGATAGGAAAGGTCATAAATTGGATTCTCTGGATAGGGTAGATTTTTAATGTGACTCTCTCTCTAGTGGGTTTTCTTTTTTTATGTCTTCTTCAGGGATTTTCTTCCTAGAAGACCTTTCACTTTTAGGTTTGTTGACTCTGTCAGATCCATCACTATACTGGCTTGTGATTCTTATCTCCTTTCCATATTTCCTGGAAAGCATGTGTCTTCTAGGCTTCTTGTTCCTGGGATTCCTTGTTTTCTCCAGGTGTCTCTAATGACAGGACCCAATATGATACTATGCTAACTCTCATTACCAAGAGACTCACATTCGATCCTTAAGGAACTCTCATACCACCTTTGTTCCAACAAAACTCTGGGAGCAGAGTGCAGTCCCAACAGGGCCAGCCTACTGAGAAGCCTGCACAGGTTGCTTTGGGTGTCTCAGGCTTGAGTCAGATGGAGTAAACTCCAGTCTTCTGTGCTCACCAACAGCAAGGAAACACCACTTCTTCCAATGGTGCCATGAAATTCCCTTCATGAGGTTGGAGAGAAAGGATGTAATACTTGAACAGTTTTCTGCCTAGGTTAAGTAGAAGGAAACTCAAAGCACAGCTCTTTACAAAGAAATCTTTTCACAAATCCTTGTTCCATTTTCATTCTCTCTCTCAACCTTTCTACTTTTTATATTTTCAGTGAGTGAAGTGGATTCTCTGACAGGTGATGGCTGTCTCACACTCAGTTTGATATTTGATATGGATAACAGTGGTGCCTCAGTAGAAACCAAGGCAAGAAAATTCTCCCTTTAACATTTTTTTATAGCAACTTGCTTCACAGTTCAAATAAGCACAGTAAGGAAATAAATCAATAAGCACATCAAGCAATTCTAAAGGTCTTCTTAATTGTACCCCCAGAGCCTAGTACAGTTCAGGGTATCTAGAAAGTACCCAGCAAATGTTTGTTTCTAAAAGAAAAAGACAGGATGGCAGACAGGTTACCTTTCCTAATCTGATACCTGCACCTGTACGCCAATGTCCTTCCTGCTTTTCTTTCTTTGCTTCTTACTAATTTTGACCTTCGGTTTGCTGTTAGCTCCAATGGTCATGTTTATCCTCATTGCATCTGCTTGCTCTCCTTTGGGTAACTGAATATTTTACCTTAGACATCTCTCTGACTTCACATTTGCTGTAAAACCTGGTTTTCGTGTAGGCTTATGCTTTGACAATGAACCATGGCCTACTTTATTTTCATTCATTTATCAGACAATTATTGAGAATCTAACATGAACCAGGCCTTCAATAGGCAATTGGATACAAAGCTTAAAGTAACAAAATCTCACAAGTGATATAAGTGATAGTTGCCGTTGCTAAGTGCTTTATGGAGAGTATCTCATTTAATCTTTACATTATATCTGCCATAGAGAAAACTAAACACAGGAAGGTTAAATAAATTGTCCGGGCTCACTCAGCACTAAGATGGAGCTGGCAGTCTAACTCCTAATGAATATGCCAGACAACTTTCTCTGCTCAGTTGTGTCTTGTGTTGAATAGCTTCTGCCTGCTTCTAGGTAGAATGAGTGGGTTGATGGCAGGGCTGGGAATGGAAAAAATGGAAAAAATAACTTGCTTTACCTCAATTCTAGTGTGATTCTTACAAATGCAAATTAGTCAATATAATCTTGGAAACTGTATGTGAGGTAAATTACACAAAGTTAGTTTTCCCCTGACTCATGGGGAGAATGATGTCCAAAGTAATTTTTTCCCTCCCTTTGACTTTGGAGGCTTGGCTTTACAAGGCACATGGATCACAGAATGCTTTCAGAGCCATTACCGTCATTAAATAATGAATTCTCTCACCGTCTCACCCATTCCATTAAGAGTGATAGTGATCACATCATTTCCTAAACCCAAAGACATGAATCTGCCCTTTTAATCTTGTAAAGCAGTTTGGTGGTAGAAGTAGGATTCAAGATATGGTTTTTATTTTAGAAGATGACCCAGTTTGCTATCAATTTATTAGCAGATATTTATGAAAATCTAAAAGATGTAAATCTAAAAGGTGTAATTATTGTAAGTTCAATGGTCCATGGGGCAAAAGATAAAGAAGATACATTTACTGGTCTAACAGAGAGTTGGAGAAACAAGATAGAAACTCATAAACATTTGCTTTAAAATGGAATCATGTCATCATCTTCTAACCTAATTTTATTAAGAAAAAAACATTGGCCATTTCATAATGTGTGTCCTATTTGGGACAGTAATACTGTGTTCAAATCCAATTTTCACAAAACTGATCTGGAGTCATTCAGAAATAAAGAGGAAACATGGTAAAGACAATTTACCTTTACCATGGAAAAATAGAATTCCATTGACGTTCAGTAGGGAAAATAAAAAGTATCAATAGTGGTAGCAAGTAGGGATATGTGATAGATTGCATTACTGTGCCCTACTGAAGACTGGCCTGACCATGTGGCTTGTCCAGTGAAGGCAAGTGGGAGAGCTGCATGTCACACTTAGGCAGAAAATTTAAGAGCTGCTTAGTTTATTCTTTGGCACACTCCTTTTTTCCTCTGCTGCAATGTCCACAGTGTTCCAGATGGAAGCTGCTGTTAGGCTGGTTCCAGACTGAGAAGTGCAGAGTTGCAGCCCACCCGCCATGACACGAGGCATGAGGGAGAAATGAACTTCTGCGTTTGTAAATAAAATGATTCTGCTTGTTCCTGCAGTATAACGTTACCTGACCTGACTGCTACTATAAACGAGGTTGGCGAGCATCCATGAGTAAATGCAATTCTGACGATTAATAGGAACTGTAGAGAATCCTTACTTCTAGAGAAAACCAACCAGATAAAATTCCATTGGAAAGGACTATAATCTAATAGTCCTTCAGTAGATAAGACAACATACTCACTGCTGATTCTATGTTATGTATGTATTTATGCATCTATTGATTTCATTTAGCAGAGAGATGAATAAAACTAATGATCCTGAAGAGGAAGCAATGAATGAAAAATAGATGCCTATAACCTTATTATTTTTCAATCTTGCACTGCAGCTTATGTTAATTCACCGCCACCCTGAAAGTGTATTTCAGAGAATGAACACGATGTTTGCCTACATGGTGTAGATTTCCCGTGATTTTTTCCAGTTTTCTTATAAATTATCATTCACCTTCCTGCACATGCATCATGTTGCTTTTTGCCTTTTGCCTTTTTTAGTGTGATTCTATCACTACACTAGCATTTCTTTAATGTGATTAACTCATAAAGAGGAAGAACCCAACCAAAAAGAAATTTTGATAGTGGAGAGTTGACATTTATAAAGTGCTCACTGGGTACCAGACATGCTTCTAAGAATTTCCCTTGGGTTATCTCATTTAAATCTTCACAACACCCCCAGGAGGTCTCAAAATTTGTATTAATAAATAAAGAGCCTCATAGGGCATAAAGGTGCCAACTCTGGAACCAGGCCATCTGGTTTCAAAACCTGACTCATCTTGCTGGCTGTATGGCCTTGGACAAGTTGTTTAACCTCTCTGTGCTTCAGATCCCTCAGCTATAAATGGAGAAAATTATCATTCCTATCACTACAAAGTGCTTTGAAGGGTTTACTGGATATAAAGTACTTAGAGCAGGGTTTGTCCCATTATCAGAGCCTAACCAGTATTAATTAGTTATTAGTATTATCAGCCATTATTAATATTCATGCAATCAAGGGGGTGAATTTGCCCGCTCAGGTGTATTTCTAAAAACAGAACTGTAGAATTTAAATGTGAGATAAGCAAGAAACTTGTTCTTACTCAATACAGACTCAAATACATTTCATAGAACAGAGAACCTTAGAATTGGGAGGTAAATTGGGCTGCTTTTTTTTTTTTTGGCATGGGCAGGCCCCAGGAATCAAACCTGGGTCTCCATCCTGGCAGGCCAGAAACCCATCCTGGCCTGCCCTGGGCTGCTTTTTGATTCACTTTTTAAATGACAGCTTCCACATCTCAGACATTTATAGACCACTCTTCTCTGGCAAGCGCTGATTCTGGCATCGTCCTATCCATTGTTCCTTGCTGGCGTCAGTTAGCCTGACCCCCTCTGACTTACAGATGCAGCAGCATAGACCTTCTGCTTTCCAAGCGCCAGAATTTCTGGGTCCTTACCACTGACCAAATGCCACAGTGCAGGAGGTATCTATGTTGCTTATAAATAGAGCTGTGTTGGGGTTGGTGCCAACTCCTCCTGCACCAGAGAGATTTAATACTCGCCTTGTTGATGGTTCCAAACAGGCTTCCTAGCAGGATGACAATAAATCAGCATCATCACACCTCAACTTTATTTTAGACTGCTAAGTTCTTATGCATAGGGGCTAGTTTTTATTAAAGGAATCAGTTGGTAAATGGGATGCAGCCTTCTCCTACTTAGTTTCTTAAGTGCAAAAGGAAAGCAATGGGAGAAACTGGCTGGGAAATTTTGTTGACTTTTTTTTTGGTATGGGCAGACTCTGGGAATTGAACCTGGGTCTCTGGTATGGCAGGCGAGAATTCTGCCACTGAGCCACCGTTATCCGCCCTGGCTGGTAAATTTTACATTAAAAAGCGTAGAAGAATTACAGTGTCAAAAATAATAAGCAATGTTAAAATGCCAAAACAAATTCAGAAATATTTATGGGTTATGATAAACCAGAGATTAATCTCCTTAATGTGAAAATAATGCTTACAGATTAATAAGGAAAATATAGAAAATGTAACAAGGAGGAAAAGAGATAATTCATAGCAGAAATAATTAAAATCAATAAACATGAAAAAGTTTCTACTTCACCAATAATCATATAAATATAAATAATCAAAAGGTACCATTCTTTTGCCTATGAAATCAGTAATAATTAAAATAGATAATCATTCTGACAAGACTACTATAAAATTGATTCACTCATATACTGTCTAAGCAATATAGCACTTCAGCCAACAGAATCATTTCAGTTCTAGAAATCTCCCTATGGAATTAGAGATTCATAGACAGGTTTTTGCACAGAGATGCTTATTGTAGCCTTGTTTAGGATAGCAAAACCATACAACAAAACAAGATATTTCAAAAAACTAGAAACAAATATCATTAACGTTCCCGGTGCCTGCCCATGTAAAAAAAAAAAGCATCATTAATGACTTAAAAAATAGAGAATGATCTTCTAATAAGTTATGTTCACTCAGGGTAGAATTATTAACTACCATATTTTATAAGTAGCCTTTATTAACCATGTTTTAAAATCATGTTTAATGACATGAAAATGTATACATGTATATATCATACTTCATCAAATATGTTACATATGATGGGCTTATTATACCAAACTGTTATTAACCATGTTTGAAAATAACTTTTATTAATCTAGGAATATATATATATATCACGAATTATGCAAGGATAATAAACAATTTATCATAATTAAATAAATTTTTGATTGGTAAACCTTCACATGCACACACATACGCACATTGGGAAAAGACTGGAAGTAAAGAAATGAGGATCCTAACAGTAATTACAGCTGCCTGGTAGGGAGGAAAGGGTTATCACATAACATTTAAAATCCTGCCACAGTTGTACAGTGTTGATTTTTTTACACAGCATTTTTGCGTACTTTTCAACTTAAGCCTCAGAGCAATTCTGTAAGTGCAGGCAGGTTTAGTTTCCTTTTTTGTAGACAAAGATGCTGAGGCTCAAAGGCATACTTTGGTTAAGTCAAGGTCATGGGGTGATGAGAGGCAGAGCTGAAATTTGAACATGGGCCATTTGATGCCATATCTGGAGCTACTTTCGTTACATTAAGTTGACTCTCAGATCACGTGGCTAGAAAAGCTGTAGTGATAGAGAGGCCAGGAAATCGTGGGAACCTACTGTGGAAACTTCTGAAGGTCTCACAGGCACGAATAAGAAATGCCAATTGAGATTCTAGGTAGTTGGTATTTGCAGATAGAGGGTTCTGCAGACTTAAAGGTAGTTATTTATTATTTGAAAGATCCTGGTGCACTGGGAAAATGGTACAGCCTTTTCCATGAGACGTACTCCCCCTTGTGACACCTTTGAAGGAAATTACGTGGGTATTATCTCAGTCTATACAAACGGAAACACTCTCCTATGTAAGGAAAAACACTCTTCACGCTCTCCGTCTAAAACAGTGGGAAACAGTGGCATAGATCTCACGTTCCTGAGTTCCTGTGTCAGGTGTTGGCTTAGTATCTTAGTACCCCATACAGGGTGAGCTACGGAGAAGGTACTCAGGGGCTGTTTGCTGGTGAGTGAGCAGATGCACTGCTCGAGGAAAGGCCCAGCCGATCTGCTTCCACTTATTTCTTTCCATATTTCACTTTATAGTTTCAAGAAAGAGCTTAAGCATTCCTAGCCAAGAGGTTTGGAATCAGAAAAATGAGTATTGGTGTAATTTCATCCTCACCAGGAAGCCATGTTAGATAATCTTTACTCTGACATTTGAAAAACTATGCTGTGGTTTGTACAGAAAATCTCGGTGGGGTCAGTATCTCCTGAGTGCCAATTATTTTTACCTCTCAGTATCAGGTTTTACTTCATGTCATCAATAGATACTCATTTATGTAACTTATTCTTTCTGGTTGAAGATTATCTACTTAGTTCAAGCACTAAAAAAAGTTTTCCCTCAGTTTTCTAAGTTTGGTTGTAGTGTTTTTCCTCCTGGAATTTCTGAGTATTTTTCTTAATTCACCAAATTGCTTTGCATAGATAGACTTAGTGTCCACTCTTCTGAAAATGTAAAATACAATTTTATTTTTATGCTTGATTATACCTTTGTGCTGTGGCATCTTGAAAAGCATCTTGTACAAAGTTGACACTAGTAAATATTAACATCTGATTGGAAACTAATACGACTCGCATTTATTTGTAATACTGTCTAATATCAACATTTTGGTGAACATTCTGTACATTATAGAAAACAAATGCATTATTTAATTCCACTAGCTCTCTTTTCGACCTTAGAATCCCTAACCTGAGATGCGCCAGAAATAGGCATGTTCCTCTCTGATTCGACCTACGCTGGCCTCTCAGTCTCATGCCTTGTTACTTAGCTCGCTTCATTTGGGCACTTAAAAGATGACTGGGTTATACATAGCTTATTGGCTGGGTACTTTACATAACAATATGCTGGGTGATAAAGGAGTAACAAAAACATAGGCCATTGACTACCAGTTTGGGGCTATGCCTACACAATGAATTTGGGCACTGTGAACAGTTCTGTTACCTTAATAGGCTTATAATACACTTAGGGAAATAAACAAAAATACTTATCTGAAATCAAATAGCAGTATAAAACAATCAAAAGTAGAACACAACAATATACTTGAGACAATGTAAAGCAGGTTAAAATATGTACTGGAGGGGAGCGTGTTTTAGATCTGGGAGAAATCACTGTATGGAGGGGTCGTCAGGAAAACGCTCATGGAGAGTTGTAAGAGGGCTGTGCAATAAGTGGGTAATAGCATCAGCTTGGGCTTCAGGCAGGCTGGGCTTGAAATCTGACTTTGTGATCTTGAACAAGCTGTTTCATTTCTTTGAGCTTCAGTTGTCTTCTATTAAACTGGATTGATAAAACTTACTTTGTAGATACATTGGAAGAACTAGGTAAAATATTACATATCAAGCATTCAGCTTAGTTCCTGATATATAGTAAACGCTGAATAATGTCAGCTGTTATTAAACTGGAGCTTGAATGACAGGTGGAATTTTCATGGTGGGCATGGGGAAAGAGAGGGCAGGAGAGATGGGGCAGAAGTAGAAGGTCTTGCTGGTGAAGCAAATGTATGAACATGGGTGAGGAGTCCTGACTATGCAGGTATATTTAAGGAGAATGTAAGAGGACCACAATGGAGAAAGTTGATGAAGCTGTTGCACCATCTGTGGTGGACAGAGGCAATTTGCTTCAGATCACAAGTCACTCGGCCTTAGAAAATGCTTGACATCTGAAGTACTGCCTTCTGGCGAAGTAAACATCTTGTATTTATTTGGTTTCTTGCTTCATAGTATTGTGGAGTGTCTTATACATCACCATAGTTTCTTTTATAAAACATTTGTGAGGTAGGAAGAGCTGTGGATAAAAAAACACTTGCCATGGACCGAATGGATCACAGCAGGTGATTGTGATGTGGAGGTGGGCCATCTCTAGGTCTCCTTCTCCCCAGAGTCTTTCTATAAAAGCCCATGTGACCAATGATGATGTTTCCCAATAGGCATCTACTCTGGGGGGAAGAGACAGGAAGAGAACTGAATACATCAAGACTCAAAGTCTTCTGCAAATGAGTCATGCAAACAATTTGGCTTTTTATATATGGAATCTGATTCTGTAATTCTGAAAACATTTCTATATAATTTCCGCAATAGCACAGTGTTAATTAGCAGGCATTTCTCTGTATTTTGCAAAAAAGGGCTCATTCTTCTTCTGATATAAGTTTTATAATGTTACAGTTTACACATGCGCTTTTTTTTGGACAGCTAATATCCATTTTTTTCCTCTGATGAGTGACTAGGTGAGCAGAGATAGCAAATACTTTATGAAACATATGAACTTTGCAGAACATTTGTATTCACCAAAGTTATAAAGCTAATGCAAAAATTATCTCACTGGACTCTCATAGCTTTTGAGAGAACATTGGGGAACGCTGACAAAAGGAAATCTCATACAGGTCACGGAGTTGAAGAACTTGAGCTGGAAGAGTGTTTAGGGTTCATCTAATCAATGCTTCATTTTTCTTTTTTACAGGAGAGAGCTGAAATCAAGAGAATTTAAGGGGATTCTTAACTTCAGCTATATACTGGAAATCATCATGGAAATTTAAAAACTGCTGCCTGGGGTCTCTAACATAAATGGTTTGGGGGTTAGTTCGGGCATCTGGAGTTTAAAAACCACCCAAGCTGATACTCTTGTATAGTCCAAGATTGAAAAATACTGTCTTAAGTAATATATACAACCTTAATGTGTCCTTAATGAGATATGTCAATACCTTTACCCAGATATATCAGCAAGAACAAAGTCTGCATAATCTGTAGCTATTTTATCAAGCCTTTGAATTTCTTTCTTCATATTTCTTTGTTCCTCCTCCCACTTACATCCCTTTCTCAACCATAGCCCTTGGATTCTACTTTATCTAAACTACTAAAACAAGCTATCAAGAAAGGAGTCAATAAATGCATTGTTCTGTGGTGTAGTGGACTAATGTGTAATGCCTTTCCTAGCAATATTTGTATTTTAACCAGAAACAAAGAGCCTGCTAGAAAAAAGTTTCCTGATAACCTTGAAATCTCCTATAGGCAGCCACTTACAGGTTGAAGAAAGACAAGCCTGTAAATCTCCCTCACGTAGGCTTGGCTGGCTTAGCAAGGAGGGTGTTGAGGCCTCTAGCTGAAAACATGTGGATGTGCAAGCTTAGCAGGCATTGGCATCTGAGAACAGAAAGCAGCATTGGAGCTTTGCTGCTCCAGTAGCAAAGACTAAAATTTTCTTCCTGTGTGGTTTGGGTGATCCCTGTCTACTTCCAACCTCTCTGTAGATATGTGAAATGACAGGAAATCAGAGCCCATTTCCTAGATCACAACTCAAGTACATCTGTTGTGCCCAAAGTGTGCTTCTGTATGGGATGTGAAATTCTGGAAAGCCTGCTAGCCCCGAACCTGTAACTTTCCCTAAGAAATTTCCATTGTGCCTCGACTGTGTGAAGTTTGTAATGTTGGCCTTTCCTCTCTCATAAGGCTCCTTTTAAGTAATTAGGCAGTTATTAAAGCTTTTTAGAATACGTATTTCTTTCATGGAGCTATAGAAGGTAAGATGTCCAGACACCAATTGTTCATTGACTGGAATTTTTCTCCTAGGAAAACAATGTACTGATTCTTCTTATAGGAGGGTATGTAGTCAGGGTTTTTAGAGAAACAGAACCAACAGGAGAGATCTGTAAATATGAGATTTATAAAGGTGTCTCATGCCACCGTGGGAATGGAAAAGTCCAAAATCTGTAGGGCAGGCTGTGAAGCTGGCGGCTCCAATAAAGGGTGTGGACTAACTCCACAGAGAGGCTCACTGGTTGAAGAAGCAGTGAAAGAGTCTCTCTTCTTCCTTCCTTAAAAGCTTTCAATGGATTGGATTATCTCATTGTGGGAGACACACCTTAGTTGAGTGCAGATGTAATTGGTCACAGATGCAATCAATTGACTGATGATTTAATACACCAGCCTTGGGTTTATCAACCAGCCAAAAAATATCCTTGCAGCAAAGGTCAGGCCAGTGCTTGCCTGAGCATACAACTGGGCATAATCACTTCACCAAGTTCATACCAGAACCAAGTTGACATCACAGAGGGTTATATTTGTTTGTAGAAATTAAGGACTGGAAATATACTTTTACTTTATCATTAGTAAGCCATGGAAAAAGAAGAGAAAAAGGAAAATGGAGAAGCCAAAAAATGAATCATGAATACTTAACTCTGTTTTAAAGAATTTTTTGTCAAACTTTCAGTTTTTGTCATGATTGATTAGCTTGCATCAAATTTCCATTTGTACCACATGCACATAAAATTTGCAAAACTATATATAAAAGAACTATTTTCAGGGAATGGGCAGCACCAATGAAGGCTATGATCCTTGACTTGAGGGAAGCACTATGAGGTGCACTCTACATTCATCCTGGATTTCTCCCTAAGGGCAATTTCAAACCATGACATAGGAGTCCAAGCACAAAGAAGAAATCTTGCTGTTGGAGGAAAGAGATTAGCATTTGAGCTTACCAATGTGGCTGAGGTTTGAGTGGGGTGGGGTGGGTGGAGACAAGTGTAGAGAAGGGTCCCACATTTACACAAAAAAGTACCTTCAGGGACAATGCAATGGTGGCTCAGTGGTAAGAATTCTCACCTGCTAAGCTGGAGACCCAGGTTTGATTCCTGGAGCTTGCCCATGTGAAAAAAAAAAAAAAGTAACTTCAGCCTTGGATGACTCATAAGTGGTGTATTCAAACAACGAGAATTCAGGATATACATCAGATCACAGATTCAGGGAGGCTGAGAGCTAAGAAGAAATTTCTGAGATTGCACACTTCTGAGGAGATATTGAGATTTAGGGATCCAGATAGTGAATACCTAGGCTTCTTGTTGAATCCCAGCAATATCACACACAAAGTAAGGACCATGTCCTAGACTTAGGGCTAGGCTCTAGGAGTAAGGGCAAAATTAGACAGACCCACACTAACAAAGTCTAAAATCTAAATGTGACAGGATCAGTGTGATGCTCCAGTAATTTAATTGTCTGCCAAATAAAAATTTAACATTCTCCACAGGAAGATACCATAATTCAGAGCATGTACGGTGTTATCATTTATAATGTCCAGTATATAATAAAATTACTAGATAAGCAAAAAGCAGGAAAAGTAACTAATAATAGAGAGAGAAATAGTCAATAAAAGCAGACCCAGGGATGATACAAATATGAGAGTGTATAAGGAGTTCATAATAGCTACAATTAATATGTTAAAGAAAATGAAGGAAAATATTGTTAAAATAAATACAAAGATGCAGTATTTAAGTAAAAAATTGAAATCTATTAAATGAATTTAATGGAGATTCTGGGTTTGCAAAGTGCAATATTTGAAATTAAGATTTTTTATGCTTGATAGATGACTAAGAGTTACAATTCTTCTGGTAATTGAACATATCTGTTACATTTAATTTAAAAACCATAATGCAGGGCAATACAATAGTGTCTCAGTGGCAGAATTCTCACCTGCCATGCCAGAAACCTGGGTTTGATTCCCAGTGCCTGCCTATGCGAAATAAAAACACACACAAAAACCCATAATGTAAACAGAGAAACTAATAGGTGCAGGCTGATGAAAGACAATGAAAAAATAAGAGACTAAGTTAAACATGCAAAAAAGAAAGCTCTTTCTGTAAACTGGACTGGACTAGGGCCAATAAGATGAAGCAACTGTAGCATAGGACATTCAAATGACCAGAAGTACATATTTAGTCTTACAAAATGCAACTTTAAAAAACCATCCTTTGGGAAAGATGTTATACTTCTGAAATTTATATGCAGGCCAACCCAATGACCCAATAGTATACTTCAGTCCCAAGTTATCTTAACTTCAAATTCCTTTCTCCTAAAACTATGCAATACTGTGATCATTTTTCTTTTTGCAATTTTTTGAGTCACATATCACTCCTTCAATATGCTAACACACACACACATACACACACCATGCATTTATGCAGCAGCTTGAGCTATTTGTTTAAATGGATCCTAACCTTTTCTAACCACTTTGTATAAGGATTATTGCATTATTTAGCAGCAGCACCTGAGCAGTCTAATAGCCTCTATCTGTTGAATAAAGTTGTAGACTACTGTGCTGGTTTGAAAGGATTTATGTACCCTAGAAAAGCCATATTTTAGTCCTAACCAATCTTGTGAGAGCAACAGTTTCTTCTAATCCCTGTTCAGTACTATAGATTGGGAACTTGATTAAGTTATCTTCATGGAGATGAGACTCGATCAATTGTGGGTATTAAACTTGATTAGATGGAGACATGTCTCCATCCAGTCTACATGGGTCTTGATTAGTTTACTGGAATCCTATAAAAGAGGAGACATTTCAGAGACAGTCCCTTTTGAGAATGAGGAGAGAGCTTTAGAACCACGACAGAAGGATGAGAGAACCACAGAGTCCACCAGCCAGCAACCTTTGGAGATGAAGAAGGAAAATGCCTGCGGGGAGCTTCATGAAGCAAGAGGCTTGGAGAGGAAGCTAGCAGATGCCAGGTTCATCATGTACCCTTCCAGCTGAGAGAGAACTCCTGAACATCACTGGCCTTCTTGAATCAAGGTATATTTCCCTGGATGCCTTAGATTGGACATTTCTATAGACTTGAGAATGAGGAGAGAGCTTTAATTAGAACATTTTCATGGCCTTAGAACTGTAAGCTTGTAACTTATTAGATTTCCCTTTTTAAAAGCCATTCCATTTCTGGTATATTGCATTCTGGCAGCTAGTAAACCAGAACAACTACGTTTAAAATAGACTCAAGTACTCAGTGAAAATTATATAGAAAATCTGAAGCATCTCTTCTTGTTCTACTCTTAAGTGTCTACAATCTCAGCATCTTAAAAATAGATGATAATTTAACTGTAATATTTCACTGTCATTTGCTCAGATTCCTTAGTAAGAACAACAGCAAGAAGTAGATGGCAAATGAAAGAATACTGACTTTTACTGACCAAGTAAATATTCTGCGTTGGGGATTGAATCATGTTTCCCAGAAGTATGTTCAGTCCCAACCCCTGGTCTTCTGGGTATAAGCCTATTTATAAACAGAAACTTGGAAAATGTTATTAGTTCAGGTGTCCCCAAACTGAATAAGGGGGGACCTTAATCCAATTGGCTGAAGGTTTTATAAGCAAAGGAAATAGTACATAAAAGAGAAACCAGAAGGAGCAACCAGAAGCTGTAAGTCAATGGAATCCTAAAGAGAAAGGAAAGGACATCACCATGTGCATTGCCATGTGATGGAAAAGCTTCCAGCTAGCCAGAAAATACTGACTCTGGGAGGAAGTAAGCCTTCTAGCCTCTGAAAATGTGAGCCAATAAATTCTTGTTATTCAGCCCAAGACAACAACAATGTCAAAACATGATGCTAGTACTTCCTGTTGAGAAAGTTTGAGTTCTTATCAGACCTTTCAGACTGTTCTCCTTTGTTAGCAAAAAACAACTTCACTGCCAGTTTTCATGTCCAAGATATTTATTTAATATGTCAGATTTCCCAGATGTAGCTCTAAGGAACTATATTTTTGTGCATTGAGGTATAGCAGACATCTAAAAAATTACGTTCTCAGCACCCTCTTAGTTGGAGTGCCTCCTGCTTTCATCTCCATGGTCATTTCTGGGTAAGCCATATTCTTACTTGATAGCACCACTCTGACTACAACTATTTGGTTTGGGTGGATACTTGATGCAATCTGGGGCAATTATTGTACCCAGACCCTCCATGGTATGTTGAATTATTTTCCCGCAAAAAACAATATTCAAGCCCTAGCCCCCAGTAGCTGCGAATGTGACCTTACTTGGAAATAAGGTCTTTGTATATGTGATTAAGTTAGGATGAGGTCATACTAGATTAGTGTGGGCCTTAATCCAATGACTGGCATCCTTATAAGAGGAAAATTTAGAAACAGATGCCCAGGGGACAGCACCATTTGATAATGAAGGCAGATATTGGAGCCATTCATCAATGATCCAAGGAACATCAAGAATTGCTGGCAACCACTAGAAGCTAGGAAGAGGCAATGAAGAATCTTTCCTTTAGAGCTTTAAAAAGGAGTATGGTCCTATCAACAACTTGATTTAGACTTCTAGTCTCCAGAAGTGTGAGAGAATACACTTCTCTTGTTTTAAGCCATCAAGTCTGCAGTACTTTGTTATGTCAGACACAGGAATACCCTTCCTTCTCCAAGTTTTAGTTTCCTAACTTCTAAAACAAATGCCATATTATGTGTTGCCTTAAAAACAGGAATTTATTGGCTCCTGGTTTCAGAGGCTAAAAGGCTTCCTTCCTTCCTCAGTGTCTTCTGGCTGGCTGGCAATCTTTGGGGTTTCTTGACTTTTCTGACACATGGCAATACGCGTGGCAATATCTTCTTTCTCCTCTAGAGTCCCTTGACTTCGGCTTTGGGCTGCTCCCTGTGACTTCTTCTTCCACCTGACTTTTACTGTATGTGTAAAGGACTCAGTAATATGGATTAAAGTCCAATCTAATTTAGTTAGGTCACAATTTAACTGAAAAAAACATACCCACCGTGACGAAGAACATGTCCAAACTGGGGTATAAAATTCAGTTCCCTACAGTATCTGACTGAAGCTGAGGTGGTGAATCCTTTCTTTTTAAGTTTTGCTGTTGGTGATATAGAGAGTTTAGGCCACTCTGCTGGCTAAAGCTATGAGACATAAAGCTTCAAGCTGTCAGTAGTCAGTAGCCATGTTTCCCAACATGAAAAAAAGCTGGACTTTAGTAAGAACAA
The DNA here is from genome assembly GCA_004026745.1 of Myrmecophaga tridactyla. Classification (NCBI taxonomy): domain Eukaryota; kingdom Metazoa; phylum Chordata; class Mammalia; order Pilosa; family Myrmecophagidae; genus Myrmecophaga; species Myrmecophaga tridactyla. The sequence goes on from PVIY010021271.1 coordinate 37,295, forward strand.
CTAGAGAAGCCATGCAGAGATAAGAAACATAAGTAAAGTTCTGAAAGTTTTGAATAACTATTTCTAATTATTCCTGAGGCCTAACTGCATCCCTGTTTTCCCGCTTGGTCATCGTATTTTTATTTCAATTACATGACAGTTCCTTAATTCCTTTGTTTTTGCCCCAATTAATTAGAATTAGGTTGCTGTTGCTTTTGACCCAAAGACCTAGCCATTGAAATAATTGGAACAAGACCTAAGGCTTTGAGACTTCAGGGGATTTTGAAGTAGTCAGAATGGAATAAAATTTGGAGATCCAGATGGAAGAGCCACCTGTTTCCTTGGTGGTCAAAATAATGAAGACCAAGAATGGTTTGGAGAAAAAGATGGCAGAATTAAGAGGAAAACAGATTTCGGGGCATCCATCCAGGCCTGAATTCAGAGTCTATTTATTGGAGTGTGTAGTAAAACAAGGAATCTCTGAACTCTGTCCATTCACCTTGGTCACATGAAATAGCTATAATTGCACTTTGGTCTTTAGTATAGTTTGGTGCTAATCTACATTTACACCTATAGTATTTGGCTGCTTTCAAAATTAGCTCTATTTCCTTTTTAAATTAGATTTTCTGAAGGAACAACATGCCTGGAAGTTGAGGTTCATATTTCTATCCTGAATATAGGGTTCATATAGCCCCTAAGCTATAACTGGACCTCGAGATCTCCTATACCAGGAACTATATCAGATGCAAGTGAAAACAGTGTTCTTAAAAAACCCTTGGATCTTCTCTAAACTCTTTTAAAAGTAAATAATTTATAAATTATGTTTCATGAATTGCTATTAATGACAAGTTACCCATGAAGAACTGCTAATCTGAATATCTGGCATGAGTATGATACTGGTGGTTGTCCACTACAGGATTTGGGGATTTTTTAAACATTGATCAGGTTCTCTGAGTTCTGAAGTATTCATTCATTATTTTAACAAATATTTACTGAGCACCTACTATATTTGTTAAAGGCCCAGTCCCTTAAATTGGAATTATCCCTCGATTTAAAAAAAAAAAAATCATAATGACTGAGAGAGAAATCTGATTCAATTAAAACTAGAAAGAATGTGCTAACAGAAAGGATACATCAATGTCATCGAAGTCTGTCTTAGTGTAGTGATTGAAATTTGATATTTGGAGCCAAATAAACCTGAGTTGATTGCCTAACTGGTGACTTTCAGGACAATAGATACAGGGATAGTCATTGTAATTTTAAACTTTTTCTCACCTTGGTGGTCTATAAGGCGGGTATAATATCTACCTCATAGAGTTGTGAGAATTAAAAATGATAATGTATTAAGAGCACTTAATGTTAATTGCATAATCAATACATGTCACTTATTATTAGTAGCAGTATTCTCAGGTTTATCTTTTTTTTTTTTTTTGCATGGGCAGGCACTGGGAACTGAACCCAGGTCTCCAGCATGGCAGGTGAGAAATCTGCCTGCTGAGCCACTGTGGCCCACCCTCAGATTTATCTTTTAATCAATCTTTTTTTTTTAAGTTGGGTATGAGGTGGTGTTGCTTAATTTTAGTAGCTATTTAATTCCTTAGTCCCAGGAGCCATAATGTTGTCAAAAGGTCAGCAGGTCAGCCCCGTTTCAGAACTGTATGCTGTAGCAGAAAAGAGCAAATGAACAGGTTTGGGATTTACCTAGTAGCAGTGACTTTAATCATGCCTGTTTGTGCTGCTTTTGTTTTGTCAGTAAAATACCAGAGGGATTTGGCAGTTGTGCATACAGAGGTACAAAGCCCCAGAGAAGATGGAATTGGGTTTTGTAATCTCATGGCTTTTAGGCAGGAGAAGGATTATGAAGCAGGTGGTGAGAGTGAAATATTCATTAGTTTAGCCTGTAGCAATATTCAGATGTTTAGATGGTTTTTCATCTTGCATTACTAAAGCTCTGCCCCAAAGATGTATTAATTGTGCATACTATATGGAACAGACAGTACTAGCACGAATGGTTGGTAAATTAGTTATTTCTGAGATTTTCTTCATTCTCATGGGAACAGTTAGTAGATTTTAGTCTGGCCCATCAAATTTAAGAGATATAAGGGGAAACTACAATGCATGAAAAGCCAAGCTTATGTTTGATAAAATCAGAATACTTTTCCTTGAGTACATTAAAAAAGCCATTTTATCAAACATGGGACATTCTGCATACCTGTATCTTTAGGCGGTATAGTTATTTAAGCTCAGTGCACTAATCTCTTCCAGGTAGTTATATTTTGCACTGGCTTGATACTTTAGGCTCATTCCTTTTAATTTTCAAGAACATTTTATTGGCTAGCTGGGTCGATAATATAATACTCATTTTACATGAAATACTCCAATTCACAAATCCATACACCAGAAGAGCTAAAATATTTAGTGGGTGTTCCCTCTCCAATGGACCCATAATTCCCAAACTCTAATATACATGAGGATCAACTAGGAAACTTGTTGAGAATGCATTTCCCTGGATGTTACACAGGGAAGTGATTCCAAATGTCTCTGGTAGCCAGCTCAGAAATCTGCATTTTTAGCGACCACAACTGGTGATTCTGAAATAGGTGATCTCAGGACAATACTATAGGGATCATAAAAGGATGCTTCTGGTAACAAAAGCTATAGATTGTTTTTGCATTCCTTAAACATTTTGGGGAATTTAGGGTTATTTCCATTCCCTGAAGCATAGAATAAAATAGAGTTGGTTTTCCTAAAAGGTAAATTTGTTTTTTTCCTCTGCCCTGCTGGGTCACTGCCAGAAGAGGTGTGCACCTAATCCTTCTTGACATTTTAAGTTGAAACTAAGTCTCACTCACCTGAATCCCAGAAGTGGCCTTTATTTGTGATATTCACACTGGGAGAGAATGTAATAGAAGCAAATCCAAGCTGCAACCATGAAATGCTCCTTTCTGAGAAAAAGCACTGACATTTTCTACACTCAGACTCAATGGCAAGTACCACCCTATTCCTACATTGTGTTTGGTCTCATTGACTCCTACTAACCTCTGTTAGTAGTTACCAGGAAACAAACAACATTCTAACCTCTCTAAAGATCCATTACTCCTTCCCAGAAATATCTGTGACTTCTAATCAGCAAGCAAGAGCAAGCCATCTCCTGGAAATAAAAAGTTGCCTTTGAGTTCATCCAGGTCTTCAATCTCTAGAGGACAGCAGTTTCTGCAGCAACTTGGTACTCCTACTTTGGGCTGAAACTGGAAGCTGCCACCTTTCTTTACGTTATGTAAAACTCTACTCTTGGTATGGGCTAATACTGCCTTTTTTTTTTTTAAACCTTAACTTCTGCTAGTTCTAATGGGAATTAGAGTCCCTTTTACAGTGCAAGTGCTAGATGTGTATAGTGTCAGGTAAAACCCTATGCTCTGCAGGGCTCCCAGGGACTACAATTGTGCCACAGAAACAACAAAACAAGTTTCATTTATACCAGTAATCAGTCTACATACATGTTTCCTCTAATCTGTCAAAGATGATATAGTCACAATTTTCTTAGCAATGTTCTGAATTAAATGATTGTATTTAAGTTTCTCATCTGGAATATGAAGAGGTTGGAATAGATTAAGAATCAGCAGTCTTTTTCTATAAAACATTTTAGGCTTTACAAGTTGTATGGTCTCTGTCACAACTACCTATATATATATATTTTTTTTTACATGGGCAGGTACGGGGAATCGAACCCGGGTTCTCTGGCATGGCAGGCGAGCATTCTTACCTGCTGAGCCACCGTGGCCCACCCAATAACTACTTATCTTGCATTGAAGTGCGAAAACAGTCACAGGTGACACTAGAGAATGGACGTGGCTTTATTTACTGAAACAGGTGGCCGGCTGTGTTTGGCCTGTGGCCTGTAGCTTGCTGAGGCCCGGACTCTAGGGTCTTTTCTAGCTCCCTAAGTTTGTGATTCTATTCAAGCAAATTGAAACCCAACTGACACTTGGTTACTCTCTGATTCTGATCTCTGGTGCTCATCTGCTGATCTGCTTTTAATTTTGTCTGTTTCATTCCACTGAAATGAGAAATAATAATAATAATAACAATATGTATTCAACAATTCATGTGCTATGAATTTGATAAACATTTTTCAAACATTGTTTGACTGAATCTTCTCAAACAAATCTTAGAAAAATGGTCCTTTTTTATGACGAGTTTTTACAGATAAGGAAAAGTGAGGTTCAGAGAAATAAAGTACATTTGGGATTCAAATCCAGATGTGTCGGCTTCCAGAGCTCAATTTTTAAGCACCTAGCGCTTACACTGCTTTACATGAAAGTAGAATATTTCTGCATCCCAAATTGTTAGCATGTGTGAGGATACTTTTTTGGGGAATGTCATTCTGGGTAGCAAGAATGAGGGAAAAGGGAAGAGAACAAGGAGAAGGTAGCCATAGAAAAAAGGGAAAAGAGGGGTTTGAAAAGGTGGGTCTATGATGCCACATGTCAGAGGGTATGAGAACTAAGTAAAAGCCAGTGAATTTGAGAACTAGCAAGTATCTGATGACTCTTAGAGCAACCAGTGGGGCCAGAAGCAATATTAGAAGAGGAATAAAGAATGAATTGGTGGAAAAAATAAATATAGAACTGTCATTTTAGAAGATTGGCAGTTAGTGGAGAGAAATCCTATGGTTACTTCAACTTTCTCAGTCTCTTCATCCTCTCTAAATGGGGCACTTTGAAAACAACTGAGATATGTATTTCCTTTCATAAATTGATTGATGTGCTGCTCGTTAATAAAAGCGCAATTTAAGGAGCAGGGCTTAGTCTTCTGCAGGAGCCAACATTTTGTTGTACTGCAAAAAATGCATTAGCTTCAGACCTAGTCAACAAGTGACAGAATGGATATTTAGGACATTAAGGTTTCCTTAATGATGCTTGAGCAGCTTCATTATTCTTTTATTTTCAAAGCATGAAGAAATTGAGAGGTCAGCTTGTTAGAAAATCAGTTCATTGGGTCATGCAGGTCAAAGACAAAAGTGGGAGCAATTGCTGTTTCTAAAAACAAGATGGTCCTAGAGTAACAGGCAGAATCTTCTTGAATTGACTTTTCTTGTAAAATAGGTGAAATGGATCAATTATGGAGGTGGTTAAAGTTACTTTCTGATGCTAGAGAGAAATACCCCAGAGGGACAACAAACAAAAGACCATGTGTTCACGTCACTTCCTAAATTAGGAAACTATCATTGACTAAAGTTGCAAGCTATGTATTCTAGCTAGAGATTTCTAAGTGTGGCTGCTAACCTGGGTGCTAAATTTGAAAAGATGAGATTGGAATGATTGCCTCCTTTTGCAAAAACCTTCAATTTAATTTAAATTTAACAATTGTTTTCAAAGCAGATCTTCTACAGATTCCTCCACAGGTCTTAAAAAAAA